>BOPP01000065.1:3707232-3771794 GCA_017312745.1 Gryllus bimaculatus | reverse complement strand
TGTAAGTGTCGAATAAAAATGCATTGGCTGAGGAATATCATTTGTGTTTTTGTTTTAGGAGTCAAATGTGGGACGAAAGGGACATAAATCACCGCAAATTGTTCGTTTTAGACAAAATTGTGGGCGCCTAAATTAGTACAAACACGTAAGTTTTAGAGGTATATGTTACCATTCGTTTTTCAATATGAACAACCAAAAATCAAATTAATGATTGGTATTCTGTCAATGTTTATTGTCGTTGGTGGGAAAAACTAAATGTTTAAACTTTAAACAGAGCACATCCTCATTTGAGTGATAATGTATCTATTCCGAGTAATTTTTTGTAATCGTGTTAAATGCTCAGAAGCGTAACCCCATTATTTTGTATGCCATTAACCATTCACTCCATCTGTTAATGATTTGTAATTTGCAACCACCAACACCTTCGTATAAAACTTTGAAAAAGAAATTTCTTGTAGTTGTGAGACATTCCACTCAGATCGATTGGATGAGTTTATTCTTATGTGTTGCTATTCATGCCACCCACAATTGTGGGTTGCAGTCCAAGGGAAGCACAAATTCTATAACAGAAATGTTGAACATGAATTTATTTTTTGAAATGTTATTAAACAATTGTGGATGTTTTACAGTGATAAATTGAAGAACAATAGAAGAAAAATGAGATGCCATAAACAATTTTTTTAACTAGAAATTTATTGAAATCATACATTACTTTACATTATTGGGTGTTAATCAGTACAATAAATATCACATTTCTTGAACAACATCTTGAATTACACGTTTGTAATTAAATCAAAATTAAAATGATTGTATCAGATAAGTTCCCATCGCCACTATTTGGCAAAATATTGAGGTGTTTTACACCTATAGAACCCTCAGCCTTCCAGATTATTATGTTTAAGATTTAAAAAACATTTTAAAATAAAAACTACTTACCCAATTACCTTTATCACTTCCCTGATAATCGTGTTTTCTTTGAATTCAGATCAGTTCTACTTAAGAACTCAAAATTATTAATTCTTTACAAGTTTGGTTTTTTGAAAAACACACAAATCATTTCAGAAGTCCTGTCCATGTTAAATCATTTTTTAAATCATTTCATAAAAACAATTGGAGAGCTCTGTGTGTTATGGTTGTTCAGTCAACAGTTAAACTGAGGACACCTAAAATTAATCTTTTGGAAATAGATTTTGAACATTGATGGTTTTTTGTATGTGTAGTATTCAGACTTTATATTCAGTTAATTAAACAACACATTATCACCACAATATAAGTCTTTACAAGTTACAATAGGGAAAACATATACTGAAAATTCAAATAAGATTTGATAAAAAATTAAGACAAAAATTATGTCTTAGGACAATATTAAAAGCGTGTTGAAGAATTCTTTCTTATTTTTAAAAAATTAGGTTAATAAATTTAAGTTTACACTTTTTAAATTTTCTTTTTATTTGCTCCATGAGGTATATTTGCATTAAACATACAATTATTGTATAAATCACAGAAGAAAACCCAAAAAAATTCCTCTGCGATTTCGCAACAACTCTCTCTTCGCTCTCATCGTTTATCGCCGCTCCAACATAAACGTACCCTTAGAGGATTTGTTTTCTAAATTTAGCAATTAGATCTATCTACTTTTTCGTTCCAGGGCTCTATAATACGAGTTTTTCTGCCGAAAATTCGCCGTTTTTTCGCGTAACATCACATAACTTTCTCTCTGTTACGTAAATGGTAGCGAGAAAGTAAAACTGGCGCTACAACAGCACATACTTTCTTGCAATATTGTTAGTGGCTACATAATATGACTATTTCTGTCTTATACTTCAACCAACATTTGAAAAATTCTTAAACAAATGAAGCGTAAAAATACATATATAATGGTTATAACCTTCAAGTAATTAATTTGATAATGAAATTCGGAAATAAAAACTCAGTTGGGTTTCTGTAACGAATACAGTTTGATATAATTCCCTACAATTTCCAATCATTTCAATTGATAAATAAAAACACTTGATACATAAATTACATGTAATAAATACAGAAAACAACATTTAAAGTTTTTACTTCGGGTGAATGTTAATTAATGCCTTTTTATAAGCGTGTTCTGACACATGCTATCATTGATCGATTCTCTTCTGTCTCTAAAAACACTCACCAGGTGCCTCCCATGCGGTGTCAGCTATCAGTCATTTGTAGCGCGGCAGATTCGATTTTAAAGGAAACAATGACAAGTGTCTTTGTTTTCTTTACATCTCCCCTCCTAAGAAATGAACAATGCTCCTGCAATTGTTAACAATTATGGTAACCTTTTCCCCCTGGAGTTAGTTTCGTAATATGATAGAAATTTGATTCTTTTTTCCTGTAACCGATGTCGACTTCATAGAGTTAGAGATTTTTCCTAATATCGAGCATAGTCCAATTCTCAATTCATCTCATTTATTCCTATTCAGGTGACTTCCATTTGCTAGATAGACAAGATTTCCCTTTTTAAATTCAATTTGTCTCCTGTGCAGATCGATTTTTTTCTTATAATTTTGAGATTTTATTGTATTCTCGAGTGCTATTTACCTGTCTTTTTTTTAATTCTTCGGTTGTGTATTTTGTTTTTAATTCATGTGGTAGGAGTAGGGTTTTACCTTCTAACAAGAATTGTGGCGAGAATTTTGTCACTTCATGCTGTCTCGTATTTTCCCACGGCTTTTTTTTGCAATAGTTGTCCATTCAACCTTTCCGCCATTTTCGTTCATTACACATCTGATTTTATTCACTAAGGTGTGGTTTAATCTTTCATTGAGACAATTGAAGCCAAAGTAACGTTATACCAAGAGATGTAGCAACAGCAGCGCAGTCGACCAGTTAATCCAAGAGAGCGACCATACACAACACCAACTTGAAACCAGTATCCAATCTTCAACGGCTCTTATACACACGCCGAAATTCTTGCACGCACTGCCTGCTGCTCTGGTGACGGTGCCCGGCTGTATTCCGGGTGCCCGCATAGCCTCGCTGCTCGATTGCCGCTCCTCCCGCTGGCCGCTCGTGTCCCACTGGCCGGCGCCTTTGCATACACGCCGCCCCGACTATGACACAACGACCACAGAATCGTCAGTTCTGTTGCCAGCATTAGCTGTCAAATCATCCCATTCTAAAGAAAATCGGACAATAATTGCGGGGGAGCTGTTCTGCGCCGTAGTCTCGGCGCGATTTTTGAAATACCACTTACAGCCGCAACACTTATGAAATGGTCGACCAGTTGGTGCAGGTATTCTTTTGTTCACAGAGATCCTCCGAAACCTCCAGTGGTATCTGTAGAAACCATCTCTAATGGGTCCTAGGAGGGGCATTAATTCAAATTTTGATTTTCTTCGTGGTTTATTCTTTATAGATATATCACAAGTTTCATAAATCTTCTCTATGTTTATGATTATATTTTTCGCTGTTTAGAATGGTGTTATTTTATTTATCATCTGTGCTTTTCCCAGGTGACAATACGTATTGTGTATATTTTTTATTAATATTTTACTAAATTCCTCTTATAGTAAGATTTTGTCTCGTTGATTTTTTATAATTTTTTTTTTTAATTTTAGTTTTTTCAAATTTTCTGTATTCTGTATCTTCTTTGCTCGTGTGTTATGTCTTCTAGTTTCACTAGGTTTACAATTTATAATATGTCATCTAAATTTTCATCAGGATCTTGAACTGGATTCCTGCTTAAATAGTCAGCTTCTTGGTTTAATGTTCCAAGATTTAACTTTAAAACTGTATTGTGACAGATAGTATGTCAAATCGCCCAGTTCTCCATCTGTCCTCGCTTTTATATTTAAATTTTCTAAAGAATATAATCGGAGTGTACCAGAAAATTCTCTTCCAAGAAGCCAATGTTGCCAATATTTCACGGCTCCCTTTATTGCCAAGAACTTAAAATAAATTGCTTTTTTTTACCTTCGCATACATATGTATATACGGAGTAATATACATAGTATAGGGAAAGTTATTACACGCGCATGTTTTCTTGAGCCCCGGATTACCCACCCCTAGTCCTTTGCCAACATTAGTTGAATGAAGAATAAATGACCGCAACAAGCGTGGAACGCAATATCAGATTCAGAAATGTTCTCTCCTATGCAATAGAAACATTTTTCCGTCGATAAACAAATTACAAATTTGATACGAAATTCTTCTCGTCAAAATAACCAAACTCCCCACACCTCTCGCAACTAGCGACGCGAGGGGTCAAGAAATCGTGCGCGGAGAATACGTACCGTTGCGTGAAAAAACGGCGGATTTTCGTTAAAAAAAATTACTGCCGATTCCTGATTATCTTAGGTAATAGGTGCTTTTGAATTTATCTGAGAATTTCCAAAGCACGGATGGTATTTAATAGGACTATTCCACGAATGAAATTACGCCCAACAGTTTCAAAATGTGCCAAATATTAATATTACATAATGCACTTTATTCAAATACCTTACACATTTTGCTAGTTCTACCATGGCCATTCGCTCATGTAGCAGATGGGCAAGCTTAAACCGTGCGGTCGATACGTAATCAAAATCGAGATAAACAAATGAATATACAGACGATGACTTTAAATGTATTTTTATTTTGCTTTAAACTAAGAAACTTTTCATGCAATAATCATTAACACCTCAAGTAACAAACACATATTCTTTCAGCGGAAAATACATTTATTAAACACGTACTTTTTAAAATTAAATGTTGAAGGAGCTTCTTTGTTTTCATTCACAATCGTGTTGGATTCTGAAACAGATGTGATTGATGAATGTGTCTGTCTTAATTTATTTCTGATTACTGAATGGTGTTACTCACTGATTTTCAGGTAGGGCTTCAGTGATGATGTAGTAGCACATCTATATTATTTCAGTAGTATACATACCTTATGCGGCTCTCACGCGCAACCAATCTTTATGAATGAGCTCTCTAATGAAAGGGAATTTTACGGAGACGTGACGAATTGCACTTTGACTTTAAAAATATGAAGGATTTGTTTAAAAAGCGCATCTAAATATTCATGTCAAATATACCTTCTATTCTTCTCGTGTTTTCTGGAGATTCATAAGTTATTTCATTGATTTCGTCGTCTGCGAATCTCGCCATGTTATTACTATTAAAAATAACTTAAATGTACTGCAATGTTTAAATGAAAGATGTTATGCTATAGATACGCGGTTTATTGCACACAGCGGTTGTTACATCGCGACTCCTAAGAGACATGAATCGGAGCTTAGGATTGGCCAGTAGGTCGGAGAGTTAAGAAAAATCAGATAGAAAAAGCGATAAAGTTTTTTAGATAAACCACCTTGATTGGAGCATATTATATGTATTGTTAAACACTTGGTTTTAATTTCACGAGTCGAAAAGTCGAAATAAACGCTATATGTACTGGTGGTGTAAGTCAGTTTCTTATTTACATTTTTGGTGCTTTTTTTTTTTTCTTCATTTTTTCTCTCCCTCTCTGTAGGTCTTTGGAAGGGGGCGACATGGCCTCCCTAACACTGGTAGTGCCTGTCACACTACGTCTTAATGTTAGTGTCAATTTCACATTACTTACAGAAAATATTAAAACTATCCTGATTTTATTTTTTAAATTTGTTCTACATAGACGCAAAGTGTCTCCAAGCCCCTAGGGGGGCGTTGAGCGCTTCGCTATTTTTGAGTACTTTTGATTAATTACTGCGCGGGCGGAATCCCCCATTAATTAACCCGTCCGTCTCGTCTCAGACGTCAAGAGGACCGTCAGGTAGCATCTCCGTGTATGCGCCTCTCTCTTACGCGCTCCTGCGTCACTACCCAGCAGCCAGAACTGAGAAGGAATTAGGATAGGGGTAGGGTTTAGGACACTTCACAGGGTTTGGTCTAGCACTTGTGAAGCAGCCAATCTCGTTTCGTCGGAACAAACTTCACATGAGATTGTTCGGGAATCGAACCCGGACATCATTGGTGAAAGGCGAGCGACTTTGACAAAGTACAAATGAACAATATTTTCTCTCCAATTAAAAACTGAGTAAAAGATTATTCTTGTAAGGTTATACTCATGTTTTTGAAATAATACTAGTATTCGTTTTATAACCTTCCCAACATTTTCCCTGGCGGCTAACAAATTCCCTACTTTTTTTCCTGGTTTTTCAGAAAGTGGCTACTCTGAAAACAATGGGTCATCTCAGCATTTACTCATTAGATGTGCATTTGCTCAAGGGAAGAAACGGACAGAAAAAATTATCAGAACAAATGGATATAAAACCTTATCGAGATGGGGACCTTTCACCTTTCCAGGGCAGCTAATTCTAGTTGTGATTTGCCTTTGCCTTCCATTGTATGATGGATGGTAGTCTTATCATTAAGGATATTTTATGGTAGTTCAATTAAAATAGATGAGGATTAAAGCATTAAGGATATCACAAGCCAACAATGCTACAATCATTGTGATAGCCTATGTCTTATAAATGACAATCTTGCAGTCTTTGGTTCTGTGGATGTTACTCCAAATTCTGGCACTGCTGGGGCAGGCTTTGTTTGTGCTGAGGACCAAACTATCACATTCCTTGTACTACTGATATATTCAAAGAATTAAGAAAGTGTATAGTGAATTTAATACTTGTTCTTGAAGGTTCAGGAAGGAATGAAAAGTAAAGATCAAGGTTTTATACCCATTCATTACATACATCGATTATCCATCTAAAAATTTATTAAAGAGTACATAACAAGAGAGGCTAAGTAAAGGAACATCAGTGGCAGGCAACTTACAAAATTCTTCCCAAAACAAACATTAGTCTCAATTGCAATAATTTTTATGCAGAAAACAATAATGCTATGCAGGGAATATGACAACTTTAATAACATGTTCATATCATGAGCAGAACACAAAAATAAATGCACTTTTTTCATCTGCACATAATCTCAAAATAATAAATAGGCATTACATTAAAATCTCATTTTCATCATATTAATACAATGCATATTGGAAGTTAAATGTATAAACCATCATCCTTCAAAAACTCAGTACAGGTTCTCTGAAGTGGTAACTTATTTTTGGACATTAACTAATATTCCTTGTATAAAGTAAACAATACATTTTCCATACAAATACAAATATATATATTAATTACAGTTGACATTTACAATAGAACTTCATTAATTAGTCAAAATGGAGGGGCTTCTTCATTATGTTTATTTGAGGGAGAAAAGAGAGCTGGTGGTGTAATAGAGCAAGGCAGCACAGGACGGTGCAGTATTGTACACAACAACCTTGACTTTCCATTATTTTTCATGTTACATTTAATATATGTATAAAATTGACATGCAATCATATTTCTTAAACAAAAAAAATATAAATATAAAATCAATGCAGTCCTAGTCAAATCTTTTCTTTATTTCAACATTTCTGTGAATTCTTTTTAAGCACTACCTCAACATGAAGCTAATTGTTATATCTTTTGTTGTATTTGGTTTATATTCACCAACTTTCATTTCGTCATTCTTTTCGGGATTTAAAACTTTCCGAAGTGTCAGAAATAGATGCGAATGTTTACAATTTTTCTACATACACAAAGCGCACTATGTGAGATATAAAAAAACTTTTAAGCATTTTTTTTTATTTTTCCAATAAAACACACAAAGAAAAAGCGTTATAACATGGAACACCCATTCACTAACTGCTATTTCTAATCCAGGGCTAGGTTTTGTTATAGAGCCATAATCCAAGGAATTTGACACAATCCTGGATTATCAAAAAATCCAGGGCATTATTTGGCAAGTTTTAAAAATTTATTTGTTTTTCATGAGAGGCCATTACATGAATGGCATTTCCCTGGATGATTTAAATTTGAATTAGAAACTTTACTGACTGCTTCTTCAATATCATTTTGGGATAAATATTTTCCATTTTATAACATGTCAGGTCCAAGTAAGGCAAAAATAGTCATCACATTTTAACATCTGCTTGTAGTGTAAAGATAAAAAAAAATAACTGTTTCTATTCCAGAAAATGATTTCAATAAAAAATTATTCAAAGCTTACCCACATGAATTGAAATTTCTATTTGTATTGATTGTTAATGTCACTAATATCAACATATTTTAATACATTTTACAGATATTTATTCTTTACCTGAAACATTCAACTACATTATTATAATTTTCACTAAAAATGAGTCTTGCAATACTAGTAATAGCCGCATACTGTTAATAACGCTGCCATAACTTTCAAAAGTGTTTCTAATCAGCAAACTCTGCTATCAAACTCAGGGTCTTCAAGTTAGCACTCATTCACAATACCTTTACATCACCAGCCTCTCAACCTTTCCTATGCTTAAAAAATAGTTGAACATTTGCGATTGCAATTTTCAACAATTTTGAAATTTTAATTTATATTATTCAAGACCTAGTTTTATAGAACAGGTTTTATTATTTGACAAATATCTATCATCATTATTGTAGTTTTTCAATATCAATTTTTTGCAATTTACAAAACAACTTGAGTGTAAAAAATGGGACCAGCACCATTCTTCTGGACCTTTGTTTGCTGGATCTAAGAAAAATAATTGTTTAAAAATTATCTTTATTTAACCCAAATTATCAAAAACTACTAATATATTCTAAAAATTACCATGCATCACCAACCTCATAGTTAAACTCATTCTTTCCTATTCTTAAAATACTAGTGATGCAAAACGTATTTCTCTTTCGTATTTTCACGCAAAATTACGCGGAATATACTCAAATTTTCGATAAAATGTACATGACCTTATTTCAAAATCTGTCTTTAAGGAACAGATTTCATTAAGGGAAAAAATCTGTATCTTTAATATTTTAGTTGTACGAAGACTCCGACAATTTTTTTACTTTTGCGATTTCCGAAAAATCAGTTTTCAACGAACATGAGACCTGCACCAATCGTCCTTTAGACTACTCAACAACATTTAATCAAAAACGATGGACCCCCTTTTTTTAATGTTTCAGGGGCTTCATGTAAAGTACTCCCTAGAATTAAAATATCGGTTTCAAACTCAAGGAGCCGCGACATCAACCAGATCGATTGGGAAATATCAATTTTGGAGAAAATCGGCCGAACGGTCCACCCGCAGAGTTGTTCACAGACGGACAAACAGACACTTTGCCGTCATTCGATTTTTCGCCATCAAGGACCCAAAAACACGGATTCTGGCTACACCACCATTTAGAGAACTTTTTTTCTAAATTTGGCAACTGAATTTATCCACTTTTTCGTTACCAGGACCCTGTAATACGAGTTTTTCAGCCGAAAATTCGACGTTTTCTCGCGCAGCATTACATAACTTTCTATTCCGTTGAAAGTAGAAATGTTTGCAATTCCAGTTTTCACAAATACTAAGATTTTCATTTATATTACGTATTTCAAGATCTAGTTTTTAAAGAACAGATTGCATTAACGAAAAAATCTCCATCATTACTTTTGCAATGGCAATTTTCAAAAAATATGAGTTTGTTGAAAATGGGTACAGCAACGTTTTTCCTGGCCGAATCCTTGGCCTTTCCTTTGCTGAATCCAAGGAAAATAATTGTTTAAAAATTACCTCTATTTCACCCAAATTTTGAAAAAACTACTAATATTTTCGAAATATTGTACATGACCTTTTTGTTAGTTAAAGATGTTTTGGAGAACACATTTCATTTTGGGTAACCTCTATTTTCAATATTGTAGTTGTATGAAAACGTGGCAAAAAATTTGTACTTTTGCAATTTTCGTAAAATTTAGGATTTCAACAAAAAGGAAATCCTCACCATTTTCAAAATCAGTTCTTTAGGCTATCATCGGGCAGAACTCAATAAAAAGGGTCTTGGATTGGTCCAGCTCGATCAAGGAATTTTCTCAATTTTTGAGAATATACCCTGAATGGTTTAAACGCTAGCATTGACCACAGACGAACGATTATTTTCGATACTGAGGGCTCACAATATTGATTCTGACTACCCGGCATGTTAGAGGTAGTAATTTACTACAAAAGGAACAAGATTTTTCCCCTTTTTCGATACCAAGGTCCCGCAACACTAGTTTCTCTGTCGAAAATCGCCGTTTTCTGACGAGAAAATGTAAAAAGTTAACTTACAACATTTTGAGGCATTTTTAATATTTTGAGTTTTGTTTCGATATTATGTTATGAATAAAACTACAGTATTAAGAAAAAAATGATTTTAAATTATGGAAATAATCATTTTAATAAAAATAATGTAAATGGTATATTTATGTTCATTGGCCATCTGATTTTATGATTATATCTTTGCAATTACAACAAAGGAATCTGATGCAGTACATTATACAAGTATATTTTATAATGAATTTTCAAAACCCAACCCATGGCTTTACAGAAAATATCTTGAGAAGCTCCTTGGCAAGGAAAGAAAAATGTGATACCATTGAAATGGATATTGTATTTCCAAAATGCATTATCATCATCATCATGGACAGCAAGGATTAGATCTCTTGGTCTGTTCCGTCTCAGAATTGTTCAAGAGACGTCCTACACTTCTTTTTCCTTTAGGTACATATTGAAAAATAGTTTTACTTATTCTATGTTCTAGCATTCTCAGGACATGACCTTTCCAGTTTTCTCGATATTACTTCTTTATGGTATCTATAACCGGTTCAACTTTTTGTTCTTCTCTAATATCTACACTTTTTTTGTGTCTAATAGTGAGTATCCTGCCACAAAACGAAGAAATCTCATTTCTGCAGATTCAATTCGGCGTAGCTGATCTGATGTTAATGTCCAGCTCTCACTTCCATAAAGTAGTAATGGCAAAGCAATAACTTTGTAAAATCTGAGAAGAGTTTCCTTTTGCGCATTATGATGTAGAGTTTGCTGTAACGTTTCATAGAAATATGTGAAGTTGTTCAGCTTTATTTCCATATCCCTCGATTTTATATAATTAAAATGATATCCAAGATATTAAAATTCATTTACTTATTCAATTATTTGGTCATATATAACTATCTTTGCTCTTAAAGGTTCAAGTCCTTTAAATGCCATCACTTTTGTTGCATTTTATTGAATTAACACAAAATGCATTAATTCAATGAAATTGAACATGGTTTTATGGTAAAATAAAATTGACTTGTTCAGTTTTAACATGTAAAATTTTGTTTCCATTACCATGACCATTTGGAATCATTAATGATAGTCCATTACATTCTTATCTCATAATCAGTCATTTAGTTTATTAAATGCAGCTTAATTGTGAAATACTTATTTGTGTTATTACATATGCTTTAAAATCACCTAATGGATATATCCTAAGAGTTAGCACCATTTTAAACCCATAAATTATTTAGTTAATTGGATACTTATAAATTAATATTACTATATAAACTAGTAAATCGAGGTACCATAAACAGTCAAACTGTTAAGGACCCTCTCTACTTAATCCTTAGGATTCTTGTGAGCCTTAAGACTGCTCTGCACCTCACAATAGTGAAACAATTAACTGACTACACTGTGAACATGTTGGTTACTAAATCTACTAATTTTTCTATATTCACATGAAATAGTGAATGTAATAAATTAAATTTTAACAAAAATCTCACAAAAACAAGTAGAGGTTAGAAAACATATCTTGATAAGTTCCCTGGTACATTAACGATACCTACAGAACTGAAACTTACTGAAAATGGTATTTCATTGACAGTTGCATAGCAAGACAGAGGGGGGGAGGGGGGGGGGAGGCAGGACAGCAGATCACATTGTAGATTTCATCCACTCTCACTTAGGTAAGGTGGTGGTGTTTCATTGTTCAGAACTTTTATTATTACAACCTTTCATCATCCTAAGTGACAGTTTTATCAAATGTTTAGAAAACAATTCAAAACTGGACTCAAATGTAATTGCATCGTGGTAATTCCAGCATTCTCTTATCCTATTAACATATTACCTTTCTTGTATCTGTCAATGTAGAGAATAGTTTTGCAATCAAAGCAACACAGTGAATGTTGAATGAGAATAGTTCTTAAAAAAACAAACATATTTTTTGTCCATGCAGAAAGGATCACAAGTACAGAAAAAGTTCAACATCTTAATTACCTTGCCGTTCCTCAAAACTGAAAATATTTTAATACAAATTTACACAAAATGATTGTAATATTTTGCTAAATATTTGTATGATTCATTTTGAAATATACAAACCTTTTCTTTGATTATATTGCAATTTATTCTGGAGTCCATCATTGACTCCCCCTCCTCTCTTGGGTTCTCCAGGTACCATTGCTATGCGACTGTTAATTGTCTGGTCCTGAGCCCCTAGGCTGAATTTGCTGTCATTGCCCCTTGCAACATTATCAATGTCTTTGAGACATTGCACATTGTTGCTCATGTTCTCTAGATTACAGTACTTAGCAACTTCTGAACTTAGAGTATATTTTTCCTCCAGGCTTAATGTAAAGAGGATAGCCCTTCATTACAATTTAGCATATTGCAATTAAATGTAATTACTTCATTCTTCATTATTAAAAATGTACTGTATTTAAATTCATATTTACATCCAGAATTTTTACACTTTATTTTCCTGGAAGAACTGGAAAATTCTAGGACTCTGAGTATATTAACCCAGCCCTGAAACATCTTATTAATAAATTATATTTCACATGAAAAACATCTTGATCTACTTATATGTTTTCAACATTAAATTAATTCTATCAAACGACTAGTTCTAAAAACGACATAACAAAGAAAGCTGAAAATACATTTCTTTAATATAAACCAAATACACAAAAGCTTTCTCTCCTTAGCTGCTTCAGATTGCATGGCTTAAGCACGAGATTCTCTGATTCAAAATGAAAATAAAAAGCACTCTATCATACAACAACAGCTCCTGCTTCACTTCGACTTTCAGGTAACGGAGGGCAATCTTGCCATTTATCAGCTAGTGGATCATAGCACTCCACAGAATTGATGGTGATTTGAGCTCGATAAAAATTCACCTCGTGTGTTTCATCTCCACCAATTACATACAAGAGTCCATCCGCAGCTGCCACAGCAGGACTTGCTCTGCCTACATGCATTGGTGGAACTTTAGTCCATTTATTCTGAAAGCAAAACCCACAACAAACATTTCATGCACTTACTTATGGTTTCCACAGCAGTACAATAATAGTAAAGCATGACCATCCTTGATAATGATTTATCAAAGTGGAACAAAATTTGTCAGTCCTCTACACAGACAATTCAGATTTTTTCTACACTTTCAAAAATTAAATAAATGAATTGAAAGCTATGAACATTCATAATATTGTTTGAATGGCAATGAGAGTTGAATTTATCCTTGTACATTCCAAATCATTGTGATAATTCCCCTACACGTAACTCTAAATATCCTTAAAGTATTGTAAATTATGTCAAATAAACCTTGATAAGTTTTTTTCTCTTTCAATTTACATATCATTTATCTTCACCAGTAGAGCTATGAATATAAAGATACTCACTTCCTCAAAAGAATATCTCTCCACAGAATCAAGAACTTCATTATGTCGATTTGTTCCTCCCACAACATATAAAAATCCATCAAGAACAGCAACTCCCATCTGACTACGTGGTACTAACATAGGGGTCAAGGGGTTCCATTCCCCTGTAACTGGGTTGTAACTTACTAAGTCTTGCAAATGCCGACAACTGTGCGTGCATCCACCTACTATGTAAATGAGACCTGTAAGTGTAGACACAGCAGAAATTACTGCAAAATTTTAATCTGAAACTTTCTATCACGCATTAAACATTTTAAGTAAAGTACTGTTAATTTACCATCATAGGAAACCACTCCCATGCTGAAACGAGGCTCAGGTAAGTTTCCATCCAACATCCATTCATCTAGGATTGGATCATACTTTTCAATTGAGCCACCAATATCTTCTCCTACCCACCCACCTACAGCATATAAATTCCCATCCAAAGCACAAAGACCAAATTCACATCTTGGAACAACCATACTTGCTACTTTGCTCCAAGTGTCTTCTCTGGGATTATATGATTCACCATTAGCGAGGATCTGCGATTCTTGTTCTCCTCCCACAACATAAATGAGACCATTTAAAGTAGCTACACCAGGTAAAATGCGACCAATTCCCATTGGTGACACACGACACCATGTTCTTCTAAAAGTATCAAACCTTTCCACTGATTCAAAAGTGCATTCTGATGATCGAGTCCAAGCACTCATTAACTCACGCTTTGAGCCACCAATCACAAATATATCTTTCTTTGCACACAGGCGAGGATGTACAAATAAGGGAACTAAACTGCCTTTTTTTGTAACCAAATCTTTTCTCACTGAACGTAAAGCTACTTTGAGACTACCGTCACCACATTCATTTATAGCACGTTCCAAAAGACAGATGGAAAGTAGTGGTAAGCGCACATGAGCCAAAACTTCAAAGACATAGCGTCGTCGTGCCATCACATCATGCATTATCCATCGCATAGCTGCTTGGAATACCTAAAGCAAAAGGCAATTTAATGGACTCTTCAAAGAGGTGCATATTTCACATAACACCAAACATTCTATACCTGAAATTCAGTATCTACTCGCAAATGTTCACTGGATAAAAACATTATTAACTGGTCTTTTGGTAAGTCATAAAATTCTTCTTCATTTGATATGTCAGGAAATTGACACTGAATAAAGTCAATGGCAACATTGGCTAATTCCTCACAATTATGGCCTTCAGCAAATCTAATGGAAAAATATTATTTTACTAGTCAAATAAAACATTCCTTTATTTATTAAAATATTTATTTCACACAATTTATAAATATATCAATACAATGTTATGAAATCATTTAAATAATTTAAGCTCTAGCAAGATTATGAAGTTCAAATAATTACAACCATGAAAAGGTGGATCCAAATATATTACCGATAAATGCCAATAGCATTTGTAACATGAAGCTCATGCTTCAAGAATTCAGTACATCCAATGACTACTTCTTTCAACTCCAGCATGTCAGCAGCAACCATGAGATCCTGAACATTTTCTTGATTGATGTCTATTTCCCCTAAGAAAGAAACAAAAACAAACAAGCAATTGGTAATGCAAAGAAAAACTGCACTCATGTAGGTCAAATTGACACAGTAATAAACCACAACAGGTGACAATTTAAAACCATCATACACTTTTTACAATATAAGTGCACATTCATATTCCTGAATGGCTGAAAAGTAGAATTTGTATTTAATCCTTACTTTATAATATGTTTATTTAGTTCATAGGCCATATTTTTTGCATATTCACTTGTAAACTCATAAGTAAAGCATAATCTCTAGAAACTTGCTGTGTTGTAGGGAGTGAAATGCTCATTCTCACCCGTGAATGGATATTATAAGAACAGGTACCAATTAGCGTAATTGTTTTACTTCAGCTTTGATTAGAATGTATTCATACTCGCTTGTTAATACAGAATTAAAAGAATCAAACTCTGGAATACGTTCACTGACTGAGAAAGGTGAACTTAATGCATGACAAATTAAAATCAACTGAACTTTCAATATCACAGAAAAACATGACCAGTTAAAATTTAAAATCATACAGTTTATATTCTACCTGAATATATAAATTCAATTAGACTGTGTAACACATGTGGTGATATTGCGTGAAGTTCCACAGTATCCTGCTGTTCTTCTAACAACCCTGTGGTAAACATTGCTTGAAAGTAAGGACTACTGGCTGAAAGAACGGCACGATGTGCCTGAAAACAAAAACATTTTTAAATGCTCTCATGAAACACAGAAAGGAAAAAAAATAAAGGTTGAAAAAGAACAATAAGTTAACAAATTACCTTCATCACCATTCCCCCAGCAACAATTTCTACATCACAAAATCTCATATTCTGACGTAGAAAATTCAAATTTTGAAGCACTTTATTAGAATAGTGATGTGCAGTATAATGTTTGCTAGGAGAAGAAATATTTGGCGATTCATTTTTTATAGGTGATGATAATACAAGGCGCTGACACTGCCCAGACGTCTGGCCTGTGGACCCACTACTTTTCAAAGGAGGCATTGCCACACCAGCCATCAAATCATGTAAGAAATGTCAATGACATGTCTCACAACACATACAAATTTTTCACACTGCTTCACCTAAAAATTTACACTTCATGAAACTTAAAATACTTCCCATTGTTTACTCACAGAGTGAATGTAACACTTACATTATGCATAATACAGTATTTCGACATTAATTCATTTATTCTTACGTACCAATGAAGTCATTCGCATCAGCTGTCAGAACTAGTGGAATAAAGCGTTTGTTCTAGGGAAAGCCATCTCTGCTTTAACGTCAACGAGAAGAAAATAATCACAGATGTTTTAAGTTAAAAACACTACACAGCGAAAACATAACACAAACTTATGCATCTTTCTCAGTCTGTTATGTGTGCGCACTGCTCGATGTTCTGGCGATCGCCCAACGCAATACTTTCTCTTGACACTTCTTTTCTTTATTTTTAGGCTGCAATGAAGAACTACAGCTCCAGCTGGTCCGTGCTTGGATCTGACGTTTGTCTCCGATTCTGGTTCCTTCAGATCCTTTGAGAACGGGTCCAAACTAGCGGTTCAGATTCAGGGGTGGATGGGTGTGATTCACTGTTTGGCGCACGCACAGCAACGCACAGTGTGTGAGTAAACAGGAGGGTGAACTTGGAATGAGCTTTGCTCACTTTGCAACGAATTGCTTGTTATGTGAATATGTGAAAATAGAATCGTAGCGAATTGAGTGAAAATCCACTGTTATTACTATTAGATACAGTTATCATTTGTATGATAACCTTCGCTTTGGAAATCTGTTCACGTGTATACTGGTAAAAGCAATTCTCTAGGTGTTACACGTAATAAATATTGTGAATGAACAAGATATAATGTTCAGTTTCTTTTAGCTTCCTTGTTTATATTTTGTCGGTTGCGCGAAGAATGTGTTAATTTACAAATAATTTCTGTGTTCGTGAAAATGACGCTCTTCATTTTGCGCTCACTAGGTAAGCCCTTTTCTATAATATTGTTACCAAATCAGGCCTACGCATTGTTTACACCAAATATGGCATTAATGTTATGCCAATGCATTCCAGGAAGTAGAGCACGTACAGCCATCAGTGAGTTTTCATATGAGTGTTCCAGACGATCTAGGCTTTCAACAAAACCAAGTGTAAAAGAAGAGGGTTTGAAATCAGAAACCGGTAATAATAATTCCTTAAATTTTTCTGATTGACAGTGGAAGTCAATAGACAAATTAACAGTTGTAATTGTTCTGTACTTTCAGATATAGAAACATACCTAGACCCACTGAAGCACCCTGATTACTTTAAAGTTCATGAACTTTTTACTATCAGTGACCTATTTGAAGCAAGAGTTCACTATGGACACAAAATTGGTTCTCTTAATGAGTATATGAAGCCTTATATTTTTGGTTCAAGACAAGATCATCTTATATTTGATTTGGATATAACTGCAAGACATCTGAGACAAGCCCTGAATTTCACTGCCCACATTGCATACCAAGGTGGCATAATTTTATTCATTTCTCGAAATGCTCAGGTAATTCAGTGTACACAGTAATAATTTATAATGCATAGTAGTTCATAAAATATGCATAGTAATGCATCTTTTGTAAAAATTTTCAGATGGCTCATACAGTTGAAACGACAGCTTTAGACTGTAAAGAATTTGCTCATACAAGGTATTGGCGTGGAGGAATCTTCACAAATTCCCAGTGTATTTTTGGTGCTACAACAAGGCTTCCTGATTTGTGTATATTCTTAAATACTTTAAACAATATTTTAACGCAACATACAGCTGTAGTGGAAGCTGCAAAAATGAACATCCCATCTGTTGGTATTGTAGACACAAATTGTAATCCACTTTTACTCACTTATCCAGTTCCTGGCAATGATGATACACCATGTGCTATAGAATTATATTGCAAATTATTTAAAGAGGCTATACTGAGAGGGAAAGAGCAGAGGCAGAAGGATATTGATAAATAATTGTGTAACAAAATCTTGATTTGTAGTAAACATTAATTATTACTCTTTTATTTCTATCAATAATTTATTTACTCCTGAATTTCAGTAATTGTCATGATTTTTATTGCCTAGTTTCCTATGAAATTTTCTTTCACAGGATAGTGATGCAAACAATACATCTTGTTTACTGGCAAACAATACAAAGTTCTTGTTTACTTTTTCAAATTAAACCTTTTATAAATCCATTAATTCCTTAGGAAGAATTCAAACATTGTTCCATATATTCTCACCAATTTTCATTCTGCAACTAAGAACAAAACTGCTTCCTTCATATGTGCCATAAACTATTTTTATTTTTAATGCTGTTGGTCAACTATCTGTTTGTTTTAACGCTTCATTGTTCATTTTTTCGTTATTTAGTTTGCTGCTGAAGTAGATACCTTCTAATAATTAAATACGGTAAATTAAAGACAGTACCCCTGCATTTCACGTCCCTGCACCCCACCCCACTTTCTGCCCCCCCACGCTGCCGATCGACGCTCTGTTCTTTAACAAAACATACTCTTTAAAACTTGCAGAACTTTGTTTTGGGCCCGGAATCTGCAAGGTATGTATGACACAGTTTGCTTACGCATCTGGAATACGATGATATAATATTTTGTAATAATTTATAATTCATGTATTAATGTAATTTTATTTCTGTAATTTTAATTTTAGTTCTGAGAATGATCGCTACACAATCGAAACAATCTTAAGGAAAAATATATTTTTGGATATCGGGCAACATCTTTAATTTACTATATTCAATTTCTTTAATTTAAAATATATATTCTGCCAATTAATCAGTAGTGAAATAGTTGTTATGGGAAGAGAAAAATAATGTTCAATCTGTTAGCCCAGTCTCTAAGAATTGAAAATGAGGGGTTCACTGGAAAAATATTATAAAATCTGTTTCTTTGGGTATGTACCCAGGCACTAGTTAAAACCCCAAGTTTTCAACCTCCGACGCTCTGTGCTAACTAACTTTGGGAGACCCAGAAAAACAGTACTTTTATGACATTCTGCATTTTTTTCTCAAATCACACTTTTTACCTTAAGCGTTGTAGAAAATCATTCCAATTAATTTTAAAAATTAAATTTCCTACAACATTTATAAGAAGCCTTTCTTTCGGAGCAATTACAAAGTTATTTTTTATATATATATATATATATATATATATATATATATATATAATATATATATATATATATATATATATATATATATATATAACCTAGTTATGCTCCAATAGCGCATACTTCCTCGCATTATTTCTGTCGTTTTGAAGTTTCATACAAGGAAACAAAAATCAATCTGTTCCATTATTTTAAGTTATTCTATGTGTGGAAAAAAATTGAAGTGGTTTTTGGTAAAATGTGTTGTTGTTTTTTTTTCTTTTATAATTTTAATTAACTTTAGGGAGAATTTGTGGAAACTACTTGTTTGTTTCAAAAACTTATACTACAATTTTGTCAATGTGTCTAATCGAGAGTAATTTTTGGTCAAGTGTTATTCCTAAATATCATGTTGGTCCAGTTGATAAGGGTGTTGTCGCGAGTAAGCGAGGGGGTTAGTGTCTGTTCTGTTTATGTGAAACTGTATTGAAGTGCATTTTGGGTGATACAAAGTTAGGTTGTTTTCTGTGGTCCATTATGTGATGTGGTCTAGTGTATCCATATGTAAGTCATAATCTTGTCACTGTCAAGTCGGTGTTTGCGTAGATGTAGCCATTTTATATGAGCAGCAGTTGGAAGGAGAGGAGTGTAGGACTGCTGCTTGGGGACGCCAGCAGAAATAGGTGACAGACATGAAACGATCTATTTGATAGGTAGTTTTTCAGAAGAGGGAGAAGAAATAGTGGAATGTGAGATTATAAAGGTTTATATAATCGAATGCTTGAGAGAAGTGTAGAAAAATTAATGGTCTGGTAGCTCTGTGGTATGATATTTGGTAAGTGTGTAGTCATGTTGATCTGCCTGCCTGAAAACCGAATTGCGGTGGTCGAAGTTGTGCGTGAATTAGTGGTGTCAGTCGTTTTAATGTCTTTTCTAAAATTGGTATTACACTTATTACTCCGTAGTTGTTAGGGTTTCTGTGCGATGTCTGGTTTTCGTATCATTGTAATTTTGTCATGTTTCCAGATGTAGGAGAAATGGTCGTTAGACAGACGTTCAGGAGTCTGGACAAGATGTTCGGGGCGTTTTTAGTCAGTCGTTTCAACGCAACTGCTTTCACTCTGTCGGGTCCTGTCGTTTTACCTTCGTTGAGTAAGTGAAGTTCGACTTGTATTTCTTTGTCAATGATGGTCCAGGGTGGTTGTTGGTGTGAAAGATGGTGTTTTGAGGAAGTAAAGAATTGCTGAGGAAGGAAGAGGGGTGTTTGGGGATGTGAATCTGTTTTGGAGTTTGTCAGTAAAAAGTTGTCATGGTTTGTGGGTTGTATGTTAGAGTTTCGTCTGGTTAGATGAGTGGGGAGATAGTACTGGTTTTTGTCCATAGTTCTTTGAGTGTCAAATTATCCTTGATGTCGGGTCAATTCGTCAAGTGTTTGTCCATTTTTACTTTCCCGTATACATACGTATATACGGAGTAATATAAGTAGTATAAGGAATATTATATAATACTGCACGGAAAATCGGCGGATTTTCAATTTTTGAAAGTTTTGGTAGTAAGATTTTTAAAAAGTGTTTGTGTTCGTGTAATTTAAAAAAAATACAAGAACAAGATTTCTCACAAATGCACGCTAAACGGTGACAAACGCTATATTGCTCTATTCTTTGTTTTATCAAAAATTACAAAAAATTAATTTTTTGGGCTTACCTCTCACACCATTAATATTTACATCAGCGACGATTTGTTCACATTGTTGCATTTATGAGTACATGTATGAATGATATCTAATAAAGTTTCTTGAAAACTCAATATTTTTCTGGGGAAAAGAGATTAAATTTCTGTATTTTCAGAAACGCACAAATGTCATTTTCGCAAAAACTGCTCCAATTTGTTTTCTTCAAACTTTTCGTAAGGTTAGTTATTATTGCACTGCTTGAGATGACATAATTAATTTTTCTGTATCCTTTTGTTTTTCAAAAATTACACAAAAGTATTTTTTTAAATATCTTTCGCGCTGTTAATATGTACATTTCTTGCTGTTTATATACATTATTGTAGTTGTAAGTGGAAGAAGTAAGTTGAAGTGACCAAATGTAGATTTTCCAAATCACAAAAGAGTGAAAAAGTGCTTCTAATTTCGCATTTAACCCGTCGAGGTGGGTCGGTTCACGTCCTGACCCAGGAAGGGCTCTCAAGTATTCCTTTCTTTCACCAGTCATCCTTTTCGTGCCCATCGTTCATCCTCATTCGTTGATAACATCCAGTCTCTTTTTCTTCTCCCCCCGGTACTTCAGTGGCCCCCCCTGTTTACAGAACGCCCACGCATGTTTGCCGTGCATGGCGACTCGTGTCGGAGGGAATGTGTGTTCCGGCGGTTGAGGGGCCGGCTTGTTTACCTGCTACTTGTGCTTCTTTCTGTTTTGCACCTAGGGATACTTTGTTTACGTATTTCGAGGAACATTCTTTGAAGATTTTCAACACACTTGGTTTGTCCTCGGACTCTAGACGGGCAATCTGGGGCTAACCCAATCCCGATCAATGAGATCGGACTTGGTCCTATACTGATGACCGGGGAGGTCAATATGACCATATGACCGGGGAGGTCCATGGCGGGGCAGCGCTGCCATCCCTCCACTATCTCCGCAGCAAACCCTGACACTCCGGAGTGTCCCCTAGTTGGGCTCCTTGATGGGTGGGGACCACGGGGATGAATCTTATATCCATCTCCATGGATACTAAACCTCCCCTGCCCTTCTCCGCAAGGAAGAGATGTCGGGAATGAACTATTGACTTAATAGTTTATTTTCTGAAGCTGAAGATAGACCGAACCCTCGTTTCTTCATAGAAGCGCTGAGAAAGAGAAAACATTTAAAAACTAAAATTCTGTCCGTCTGGCAGGGACCATAGACAACACGTACGGAAAGCTCCAAGCGGTCGTGCGACAGAGGAGTGGAACGATTATTTTTGAAGCACGTACCGCCGAGCAAGTGGATAAATTACTGAAAACTAAGTAGATTGAGGGCCTCCAGTTGATAGTGACGACGCACTCAACCTTGGACCTCTGGAAAGGCGTAGTGAACCACGAAGATTTTTTCGGAAAATGAACTTATTACATTTTTAACAGTCCGGTTCTGAAGTGCATAGGATTAACAGGAAAGAGCAGGGGAAAGTGATATATACTTCAACCCTGATCATTACGTTACGCCCCTCCCTGAAAGGATCAGTTGCTGCTTCTACAACCTCCAAGTGCGACTATATGTACCAAATCCGTTGCGCTGTTTTAAGCGTCAAGTGTTAGGGTATACCCAGCAAAGATGTGTGTCGCAAAACCCAGAGTGCGGGAAGTGCGGTGCATCAGTGCGCCACACCACCGCTGTGTAAATTGTGACCATCCAGTCAACTAAAACCAATACCCTACCTTTCTGTGGGAAAGAGATTCAAAATATAAGTGTCACCGAAAAGGTTTCCTTCCATATGGCCAAATGTCGGCACGAGGCTAGAAAGCCACTAGACTTATCACGATGCTTCTCCAGTAACCTAAAGACAAGGTCATCAGGGGTAATAGCAAGTTGTCCAACAGTGTGTTCCTGTTCGAGTAATGCACTTCAGTTGTCAGGTGCCGCATATAGACTTCCTTGAAGATGTGGCATGCATTCAAGGTGGGAAAGTAATATCAATGAAGTTTTAAAAAACTAGAAAAAAAACCACCAGCCACACTTCTACTGGGCCCCTTGAGGAAATAAATTCCAGTAATTTAGCTTGTGAACAAAAATTCTTTATCGAAGACCCATCAGGACTCGCATTGAGCAATCCTCCAGCCCCTGTAGATTTCGACCGTTTATGGCAAAAAAAAAACGGAAATCCCCCGACATAGGCCACCCTCTCCAACTACAGTTAGGATGACTCTGCTCTTTACGAGAAGTACGAAGAGAGTTTCTCTATGACCTTTCAGAAGGTGAGAAAGAAAAGCCAAAGAAGTAATTCTCTACAACGACTCTCTCATGGAATTTAAACGGCATTAGTGCACATTCAGAAGAATTGAAATGGATAATTTCTCGCCGTAGACCATCTATAGTCTGCCTTCAGGAAACTCATATTCTTCCCCATCAGTCCCTCTGTCTTTGCGGTTCTGATAATTTGTATCAACACACGCAAAGGATGGATGACGCAAGACTACCTAAATTAGCTTTACTCTACCAACCGCTTGGAAGGAGAGACGTGGGAAGACCCAAAAAACGATGGAAAGAAAACTTGTGAAGACGGAACAGGCTCAAGCCTAATCCATGAAGTGCGGAAGAAGAATATAATCCGCAGGCATTCGGATACGGTTCGGATAGATCTACCATCCTTTTCGCTAACGGTGTGCAATATTTAAGGGAGACCGGGGCTAGTTGTGACATCGTGTTTACTGGCCGATCTAATAGAGCACAGCTCGTCATAGTTAACATGCATTATCAAACCTTTGCCTCAGTGTGCTTTTGGAGTTGCTGCGGGATCCGTTGCTTGGTGTGATTATTTACGTTTTGTGTTTTACGCGTAGGAAAGTAAAATTCTATCGGATTGTTCCAGTCAATCTTCGCAAAAATAAATTTGAGGTATGTCAACTACTCAGTATTATTGAAAAATTTCCTTTTTTTAACTGCAATTTAATGTTTTTGATTTATATCAATGACAAAATAACCTAAAATAAAAGCAGAAATTCATATTAGTATGTCTCGGGGCTCGTGACAGGTTCTAAGGAGCACGTTGTGAGAGAGTCAGTACGAGGGTTGCCTTTTATATTTCAGGATTAGAGAACAAAAACAAATATTAATCATTAATTGCCGACATCATATCAAAATATTAATCATCGAAAATCACTTTATTGTTGTTCAAAATATTCCTCATGAAGATCTATACACTTTTGCATGCGTTTGAACCAATTGTCGAAGCACTTTTGCCACTCTAATTGAGGTATCTCCAAAACATGCATTCTGAATGAAGCAACCGCTTCTTCAGGTGTCGAAAAACGTTGACCTCTCAGTTTGCTTTTTATGTACTGGAATAAAAAGAAGTCATTCAGTGCCAAGTCAGGACAATACAGCAGATGACTCATCAAATCGATGTTTTGGGTGCTCAAAAATGTAGTTGTTTGTGTGAGAGATCGCATTGTCGTGGTGAAGAGTGATCCGTCTTCGGCGGTTGGTTTTGCTGATTTCTTGGAGATAGCTGGCAAACAAATCGTTGTGTACCACTCAGAATTGACTGTTCTGCGTTGTTCTAGTGGAACGCTTGCGACATGTCCAGTTTTTTCGAAAAAACAGGTGACCATCTGTTTGGAAGTGCTTCGTGCGCGAACAACTTTTATTGGATTTTGCTCATCTTGAAACACGCATACAGTCGACTGCTGTTTACATTCGGGCTCATACGCGTAAATCTATGATTTCTCACCTGTTGTGACTTCATAGTCGTGTTTCGAAACACCGCGATCGATTTTTTTGACCATTTCTTTCGACCAATCGACACGAGCGTCTTATTGAGCGATTGACAAATTTTGTGGGATCCAACGCGAACAAATTTTTTTGACAGTCAAATGTTCATGCAATATTAAATGTATGCTGGTCCCACTAATGCCTAAGGTTGTGTCAATCTCACGATAGGTCACATGACGAACTTGCAATATGAGTTCACGCACAGCATCAATGGTTTTCGGAACAACGCGGACCTTCGCGAAATTCGTCTTGGAGTGAACTACGACCACGATTGAATTCACACCATCGATAAGCCCTGGTCCTTGATGGAGCTTCATCGCCAGAAATTGAATTAAGTTCATCCCTGCATTGTTGCTGAGTTAATCCACGTCGAAACTCGTAAAAAATAATCGCACGAAAATGTTCACAATTTAATTCCATTTTTGGGCCAAGATGAATATTTTAAGTTACTGTAAACAACACAAATAGCGCTCGTATGTCAAAATGTTCTGGGTACGTATAACCTCCAAACATCCAACTTTACGATAGAGCTGTCAGTTGCCAGATTGCAACACTAGGGTTGCCAAATCCCGAAACATAAAAGGCAACCTTCATACTTGCCCCGATACTGTTTGACAGTAATAATTTTAATTTCAGGAAATATAGTGAGGAATTACAAGAGGATATAAAGAAGGAAAAAGATAAAGCCTAATGCAGAAGGGATGGATTCAAATGGATGATTAAAAATCGCTTTTGGTATTCAGTAAAAACCAAGAACTGGAACTGTGTAAATATGTTCAATCGGTGTGTGGAAGTGGATGAAATCGCATCTGGGAAGCACTGTTTCAATTTACACTGTAGTCGAAATGGCTCCACCTGGTGCTATTACTCTCGACCAAAATCAGGATTTCGTCCACACGAATACGACTTTAATAGGATTATTTTTACAGAAGACGACTTTTTATGCTTTTCAATCACATCATCCAGTTTTGGTTAACTATGAAGATGTCGAAGTAAAACAGCAAGAAATTATTTCACCAAATGTTATAATTGAACCAAGCTCTTTGACACAAAATCTACTCGTTTGTGATGAGATTCCAGGGGTCTTCAACAATAGTTCAAGCTGCAGATAACAGAGAAGGCAGTATTGCCTTTTCTTTTCTATAAGATAGGTTTTCTACATCAGCGTTTAGTCCTTTGGAAATCAGACCAGATGTAATATGTCAAGACAAAAGACAAACCCGAGATATCTATAGATGAGAGTGTGTCTGTCTCGTTTGTTTAGAACATTTCAAACATCAGGGTGGACAATCTGGTTGCAGTGTATAACTTCTAAGAAATAAGCTCATGTAAACTACTAAAAACGCAGAATATTATGCTTGCATTCACTGCCATTCGGATGTCGAAAACAATGAAGATTACATAAAGTCAGTTTAAAAATGAATCAGCAGTGTAGAGTTGTTGAATATACCAATATTATAGTTTCTTTTACATTGTCACAACGTGCCCAGTCCAGTCATAACTTGCCCCGTAGAGGGAATTATTGCAAAGAACCATTCTCGTTGTTACATTTATTATAAATTTTAAACTATGGGCCATACACCTTCATAAATTAAAAATAATAAAATTGTCACAACTAGTCCCGGAGGCCGGTGGGGCATCTTGTCGCGGGTCAGCGCTAGTAAGAACTTGTTTCTGTACAAGACGCCGAGAGAAGCAGACGAGTGCGGTGAGCAAGTCCTATAGGGCATAGAGAGAGCAGGAAGGAGTAAAAGTGCTCTGTAGCAAAGTTAGGAAGTTGTAATATTCGACAAGTGTTCAGCAGTTTTTGTCCTTGAAACTCGGGCAAAAGGCCCGCCAACATAAGAGATGTTAGCTGCACCTCTCTTCTGCAGTGAACTCTCCAAATTCTAACTGAACACAGTATGCGTAAATTATTAACTTTTAAAAATAGTAACCTTGAATATAGTTTCAGAATTCTTCAATGATGTTTTATCACTATAATAAAATATTTTTCATTGAACTTTCTCCTTTGTCGGATGACAATACATTAAGTTGTGCCACAGCTCCACGACACGTTAGCCAACGTTCGTGAAATGAAATCGAATCATTACTGCATGTTAATCACTGGGCCACACCTCCAGGTATGTATCCATGTGGTGTGGCATCAGTGGCTGTCAAAAAAACCGGTCACATGACTGAACGCTCTGTACTGTTGAGGCATCTATAAACTAAAGAGAAAGAAACTACATAATCGTGTGAGGTCGATTTATTGTCATTGAGTAAGTACAAGTTTGTAGTCGTCGCCGCCTGTCCGCCTTCGCCGTCTTCCTCGACCTCAACGTCGCCGTCGCCGTCGTCCGAAATATCTGAAAATATCCAGAGGAGGGTCATCAAAATTAATTAATTTCAATCCGCGCGAATATGGAATATTTTAGAGTGAAGAAGAATATATTGCAACGGTTATTGATCACCTTACATGTGCCGAAATAGAACGTCGTCGCAGTCGTGAGTTTCAATAGTCTTTAAAATGGTATTATTAGAGAAAAATCTTGACGAACAACTTATGGGTGATATTTTATGTTCATTTGGGTATATTTTTATCAAAAAAGCATACAAAATGGGAGCTGTACTAAATTTTTGTATAATCCATAATTGTCGTACCCTAATTGAATGTAATGGTCTGTAGCATATTTTATTGTAATGTACCATATATTTTAGTACTGTTAGGAACATATGTATGTTATAATTAAATAAATTATTTCCATTACATTGTGTTTTTATATTTTAAATGCCGAAAAACGTTTCGGGGGGCTTAAAAAAATTGTGTTTAGGCATTGCTTGTAATCTCTGGAAGCGTAGTCGGCAAACAGAAAACTTTAGATCTTCATCCATGTAAGATGAAATTTGTCAATGCTGCGAATCATATGGATTCAATGTCACTTAGTGACTAATTTTCTGCGATCCGGCAATTCTAGCGTAAATATAGTGTATAAAAGAAAAAAATGCTCATTTACAATTTTTTGAAAAAGTGAAAATATATGAATGACGTTGAATAAAACAATTAATTATATTATATTTGCAAGTACGGTTTTCCAATATAATTTAAGATATATTGTAACCAGAGCATATTTGTTTAGTGTCAAGTGTACTCTGAGAAAAAAGCAAATCCGTTATCTTCACTCAATATTTTTTTTTTTTTTTATCTCAACGTTATTAGAGTAATTTCACTTTTCTGATATTATAAAAGCAAATATGTTATTTTAATTATAATGTCGGTACCATTATTAAAAAAAGTGTTTGTTTTTTTTAATAAAAACAATTTTCATTGTAAATGCGTAAACACAAATAAATGCACAGAACTGTTGCACTTAATTTTCGAAGTGTATGTGAATTTGAATGGTAAAATGGTTGTTGTTGTTGTTTTTTTCAGCACAGCAATCAAAATATTCACAACATTTTGTGTTAAAAAGAACTCTTGATATTTTGTCAAGCCTGTTCTGGATTCTAAGACAGTATAAATTACTTTTTTCTGAGAACAAACTTTGTGTTCGAATTTAGCTGTGAGAAAATGTCAAAAATAGTTTCTGATAGTAAAAAAAATTATTTTTTTAAAATATTTTTTCGATCAGATAAAAGTGTTAAGTCGACTCAAAAAACAAAACAAAAAAAAAATTCTCGTTCCTCTCCATAGAGGCACGTGGATGGTGGGACAGGGTTAACAAATCTCAAAAAAAAATGTTTATGTTAGAATTATAGTGTAACTACTCATATGCCATTTGGTTTAGGGGAATTTTTTACCATCTTACACGGGGTGCCCTTTGACCCCTCATTAATAGATCTGAAATTCCACTACTGCACCAACTACCGGCCATGAGAAACTTCTTCAAAGGAAAGGTTTGGATCCAAGTATGAAAATTAATTAATTTAATTTAAATTATAATTTACTGTTAAAAATGCCAATTTAATTCCATTTTTACTCTATTCTACAATTTGTAAACTCAATGTATTGTATTTTATTTCAAGCAATCCACAAACCTTAATTAAAATTTGTGCATCAATGCTGCGAAGCATATTTGAGAAACGCGAGATGTAGCGACCATAAGGTAGTGATTTTAATTACAGGCGAACTTGTGTTATACATTAGAAATGATTTGAAACCAGCAAGATGATGGGTCCATATTTTTTGTATGTTGTGCTAAATGACGGTTCCCAAAACTTAAGGATTTATTGTATATTTTTACATAACAAAACCATTGATTTTTCTTGGCTATAGAAGTTAAAGGGTTCCTTTTACTATTTGAAATGTTTATTATAGTAGATAAGTTTGGCCAAAAGACACAAGTTTATAAAGATTTTTGAAATAAAAACACCGAATCACATTATAATAAGCTTTAAAATTTTATATTCTGGTGCTTCCTTTGAGGCAGTGTCAAATACATTTAGGTGGTAATAAATTTACTTAATATTACAAATTGTAAAATATCAGTAATTTAGTCATTAATTCACTAGTTTCAATGGGGTAGTTGGGAGTGGAAATTCTTGGAACTTCGAGAGGAGTCCCAACAAAATGATTTAGACGTTGTTACGAGGGTACAACATTCAAAGGTGTACTAAATGCCTTCCATCTCATAATCAACAAGCCGGGAAGGTCAATCTCTTGATAAGAGGGTGTGTTTGTGTAACCCTACTTTGTTCTTTCCAAAATAAAAAAAGGTTTTTAAGCAATTTGTTCACCAGAATATTTATAATGAAGGAAATATTGAAATCAAAGAATAACTTGAACTTGTTTTGAAGAAGTATAAATATTATGTTCTTTATTAATGCAAGAGCTTCTTAAAGGGGGTTCTTTGTTTCCTTAGAACCTCCATTTAGTGCATAATATTGCAGGAGTCATTTGAATGATGTATGAAACAACAGATATCAAGTTATGCCATCTCATGGCACTTTCCCCCTTTTTTTTTTTTTACATGGTAGTCCGACAAACATCACCATAACTCTGAAAATGTTACAATCTATTTACAATTTCAAGCATTGAAGATACAATCATTTACAACTTCATACAAATCAATCCAAAAGATTGCTTAGTGTAAATTGTTTCATTTTGGCTAATTCGCGAACAACGATGTACCAAATTGTGATATCCTTCCCTTCTCTATGAAGTTTGTAAGATTACAAATTAAATTTTACAACCTGTACTTGTTGCACATCATATAATTTCTCTGCCAACCTGGACTTACTATTGTAAGTAGTTTTAAGGTAACTATATACATAATGTGACCCGTATATATACAATAGTTTACACCATAATATTTCAATTTCTTCTGCAGCTTTCATTTGCATTTCCTAATAAGTCCTTCACGCAGAACATTAAATACATCCTTTTCCACTTGTAAAGAACACTGACTTTCCAGAAGTTTACTAAAGATGTCTCTTCGCTTTTTAACACTCATATTTGATGCCAATAAGTATTCAATTGTTTTTATACGTAAATTATCAAACACTTCTAGAGTTCCAGAGTACACTAATATGCTACTGTAAACATCAAAAGTACTGCAAGCTTGCAAAAATTGATTGATGATTAATTCTGACAGTTCTTTACTGCCTGGAAGTAAAAATCTATCAAGAACCAAAAGCAATTCCAGAGCAGTTGTTAAAGTAAGACTAGGAATAGAAGAGGGTATTGTTCCCAATTTCATTATATGCAATAAATGCCTGAAAGCAAGGGGAGATACATCTTGAAGAGAGATACATTCTTGTTCTGCTTCCTTAAAGCTTCCTTGCAACATTGCTTCAAATACAGGAGAATGCTCACTTAAAAATGATTTACTTGTAGTAACTTCTTCACCATTATCGAATCTGATAGTAACACTATCACTTGAAATCTGTCATAATAAAAATAAATATAATAAAAACATATAAACGGAAGTGTTGCTAATCAGAATTTTATACAGTATTAATTCTGATTCATAAATTCATTATATCTAAACTAGAACTTACGGATTCCTTCAATTCTGCTTCCAATTTATTTGTTGAAAAATGCTTATTTCCTTGGTAATTAGAATCAACTGGACAGTTGATTTGAAGAGAAGCAGCTAATATTGAGAGGCTTATTGGAATGTATTCGAAAAGAGAGTTTGGAGTTTTGGGACTTGATTTTATCATGTCATGAAGTATATCTAGGCCTTTGCAATCTATCAATAATTTTCTTAAAAGTTTATGAGTCCTATTTATAATAGAAACAAAAATTATTTAAAATTAAATAAAAAATATTTATATTTGATTTTTCAGAAATACAACTTACTTGATTACAAATGGGACGGTTACTGCTACAGTTTCTCTAATAGTTTTTTCTGCTTTCAATAAATTGTGAGAGAGTTCTCCCTCACCAAAACCACTTTCTGCTACAATGGATAATTTGGATATTAAATTCTTTCCTATTGAATTCAGTCTTTCACATGAACCACATGCAGAGTGCAAAGGCTCACAGAGGCTGGCATAAATATTTAAAACAAATTGTTGACATACTAGATGAATAAAATAATGGTGAGTCCTAAAAAGAAATGTAACAATAATAACAAACAAGCCAAATACTTCAACAGGTAATTCTACTTAAAATAGTTGCCAATTTGTTTTTCTTCTTCAAATTAATTACCTTACAATTCTTGCAAGAATCCGTCCAGCACGTGGCAAAGGGTTTCTGAGTAATCTTATATAATTTAGTAATGTGGACAAGGTGTTTTTAAGAACTAAATCTTCCACCACAATTTCCATATGGGAAACACGGGATATTAAAATCAAAAGATCAGACTCTTCTCTACTGGAAAGCAAGCCTCCATTAAATGATGATTCTGACAGAATTTCCCAATTAGTATTTGGTGAATCACACTGAATGCTTGGCTACAAAAAAAAAGAAAAACTTTAAAATCAAAAGGGTATCAAATTAACAATGTAATTTACGTGCTAATCTTCTGGTAAGCACAATGACAAATTTATTGAAACATCAGTTAACAGATTCTATTGACTAAAAACAACTCAATGCACTCACTGTATTTGAATCACACTCCTCTGAGATATTGTCTGACACATGTGCTATGCAAACATATTCATTTCCCTTACAAATATCATCACCATTATCATTGTCATCATTGCCATCATCATCACTTTGAGCATCTTGGCAAACTGGAGAATAGACTTCTGGTATATCACAGTCAATTGAACTGTGAGATACAGGAGATGATGTAGATGACCACACATCAAATGGTGATGTCTGCGTAGATGTTGGAGATAGATTCCATTGTCTTCCATAAGCAGGAGATGATTCAGGAGAAAAACACATACTTCTTGGACTTCCAGGACTCCAGTCCCCCATTTGGTAACTATCACTTCCAACACTTCGTTCAGGGCTATTCATTTTTAATAAAAAGTCTCCTGAATGAGTAGGACTTGTGATACCAGAGCTGTTGCAGCTTTTTTTATTACTCCTGAAAAAGCATTTTGCAAAGAATTGTGAGATATTTGGAGATTGTATTTAAATAAATTACATAGTATGCAATGTGATTTAATAAGAGAGGTCTTTGTTTTAAGCATCAAAAACATTTTTGGTGTAAGTCAACAATAATGTAAAATCAAGTTCTCTACCTTTTCGGAAATCCAATTTCTTGCACCACAGCTTGATAACTTGGGCTACTGATGCGAAATCTTTTCCAATTCTCAGAACTGTTTTTTGTATCTGACACATCATTTACTTCTGAAGCTTGTTTACTCTTCTCTGATGTTTCAACATTACCTTCTTCGTCGGTTTTATTTGAAAAAATAGAATTAGAATCTGATGACAAATGCCTCTTTTTTGAATGGATGTGGATTTTTGCTACATTCATAACTTCATGACTGTGTTCTGAGCCATGGCTTTTCACAAACTCACTTAATTTTGTCACTAAAACAGTGATCAACCCTTCTTTCAAAAGTTCTTGTAAACTTACTTCATCATATACAAAGAGTAACAGAGCATGAAGTGCAGTTGTTTGAAGTGAAGACTTTGGACAATCTCTTAAAATTGAAAGAATAATAGGTAAACCTCCTGCTCTTCTAATTTTCGCACGATTTACTGATTCACGGCAAAGTAAACAAAGACAAGATATCAGAGCACTTTGAGATTCAGTTGGCTCTGGAAAAAAAATAAACAAAGATAATTTCAGTATAAAATGAATAACAGTAATCAATAATAATTATACTACAAGTGTCTTTAAATTGTATTTGTGATAATTCAACTTCATTTTCACTCCCTAAATATTTTACAGAAAAGTCTGCAAACCTTCCATTGATAGAAAAATCTGTTTAATACATCAAAAATTAATAATTCTTTTAAAAAACAACTAATAAAGCAAGTATAAATAATATTACCAGACATCTGGAAGCTCAACACAGCCAATTCTTTCACAATAATTTTCACAACACCAGCACTTCCTAATATAGGTCTTGAACTACCAATGTGACATAAGTTGTAAACACAAATAATGACAGATGATTTTATTTCATCTTTTGAGAAATAAGATAGTAAAGTCTGAAGTACTGAACCATCTGCATGAACCTGTAAATGTAGGATCGTTAAATATTAATGTTTAGTGAATACCACATATAGCATTCTTGCCTGATGCATAAGTAACAAAACAAAAACCTTTATTTATATTATTATGAATATCATATTTTACCTGAAAAGCACACTGCTCAGAACAGCGATGAGTGAACACTGTAAGAGCCTTAATTACAGTTTTTAAGAGTTCTTTTTGTTCTTTATTTTCATAGGGTGTTGTTAAAAGCATGGCAACTTTTTGAATTACATTTAAGTCTAACATTGCAACTCTTTCAGATTCCACAGCCCACAGAATTCTGCAAGAAATTATGACATAAGTAATAATATGAAAATTAATATCATCTAGTAAAAGATTAGTACTATACCTGAGGGCTCGTACAGCCATTTGCTGTGAAGCAATAGAGTTATTTCCTCCTGAGTCCACAAGATTTATCAAACTATTAATCACATTCTCTTTATGAAGTTCAACAGCTATGGTATAGGTCAGAGCTAGATTCCCAATTACTCTGCAAGCCCGTCCTTGAATGGCATCGCGGCCAGTGCTGTTGAAGACTGTGACAACTGCTTTCACAATTCCTAGATGCAACAGCTGAACCACATTGTATTGTTATTTTTTGTCACATAACGGCACAACATTAATTTCAATGCACATTAACATACCTCGATTCTACTTTCATTTTCCAAGCAACAGTTGCCAAGGATGCTTAGGGTAATATCCAAATTCTTTTCATTAGATTTGCCAAGAATATTTACAAGATCTTTCAAAACATTTTTTTCACGCACCACTTTTACATTACGTTCGTTTTTGGCTATGAATTTACGTATTATTACGAGAGCTTCGAAAACAACTGAGTTGGATGAAGCCTTCAAATGAGTGAAGGCACTAGTCACTGAACTTGACCCGAACATCTTGATTGGGATCTTTTTTAAAGGGCTTTCTAAAAACCGACACAATTAGAAATCAATCTCATTCCTAAAACGGAATAATTGACAAATCAAACGGACTCTCATAACCTATACAACAAAACATTCGAAATTTGAAAGCGTGTGTATTAAGTCATATGCATCAACAAAAGCAACATTATCTAGAAACAACTAAATGAAGTCACGAGAAAAGAGTTATTGCTAGTAAAGATTGTCAAAATATTCATGACATATTGACTACTTTACTCAATGAAGCCAACTGTACAAATATAAACAGCTTAAACATTTGTGTAAAACATCATTCAGGTGAATATCATTTTCTGTTGAGAAAATTATGTGTAAATGATAGACTTTTCTGTGTAAATACTGATTTTGTCATTTTAGGATGATTAATTACATCCAAAACAGCATTTGTAAGTGTTCCAGCTTTGCGTTTTTTTTATTAAAGTCTGAATCCGTTGGTACTATGTGTAGCATTCGTTTGTTACTTCCTATTGTGGTATGCCGAGGGGCCAAATCAGCCCCAAATCAAATACCCACAACACGTATATGCCATGTGCCTGGAAACAGTGTAGTTGCGTGTAATGCTGTTTTGGTTTTTCGTGTTCATGTGAGGTTGTGGTGAGCGATGTTTGCGAAGTATGACTTTGATCATGTAAGGGAAGAATTTTACTGTTTTAGAAAGTGAGGTGTAAAAACTCATAAAATGTATTCCGTCAAATTTCGCTATGTGCACTTTCCAAGGCAATTGGTGTACTCTTTAGCTTTTCGACACGTTAGTGGAAATAGCTTTTATGAAAATTCAAACGAGAAAATTTTGAAAGTTGCAATAATAGGTCCACCTAACGCCGGTAAAAGCACGTTAGTTAACGCTTTAGTTGGTAGACGGGTGAGTCACCTGTCAATTCCTTTTTTTATTTAACTTTACAAAAGCATGCAATAAATTGAATATATTTTCTTGTATAGGTGTGCTCAGCATCAAAAAAGGTGCATACAACCCGACATAACATTAAAGCTATAACTGTCGATGGTTCCACTCAGTTAGTTTTCTTAGATACACCGGGTATTGTAACAGGTCATGAAATGCAAAGGTGAGTGAAAACTAATTGTATTATTTGATTATATGATAATTTCTGAAGATTTATTTGAGGGAGCTTACTGAAATTCAATGTGTCAGAAAACACATTGCAAAAAGTAATGCCAGAATGTCCAAGATTTTAATTTTTTTAATGACAGTAGTTACATGTCAGATACAGCTGATGGAAATTTAAAAAAATTAAACTTGGGTAGAAAGAAAGAACAATCAGGGTTCAAAACATCAAATTTTCCTGGAGAGAAAGATTTATAACGTAACTTTTAAAATTGTATAGTTCCAAAACCTGTTTGTAGATATGTTACGCACATATATGTAACACGCTTATTTTTTCTATTCTCATATCACCATTTACCTACAAGAATATTTTTTACAAAAAAATATTTTTTTCTCAATTACTAAACATATATATTTTTTATGTGTCTATGAATGTTCCTATGGGTTATGATGGTTCTTTTTCTGTACCTTTCAATTTACACATTTGAAGTATCAAATCCAAAGTTTCCATGTGAAGTGGTTGTGAGATTATTGTGAAGAGCTCATCACCACTCTTTGTTCCATCAAAATGTATTTTGAAGTAAGTTTGATAAGAAATAAGTCAAAAAACAAAATTTATTTGAGGAAAATAAATTTTATGTTTAAAAATAAGTTTTAAGGGTATTCTAGTGATCTGCTGGTTTTGTGCGGCCTTCACTTGTTCAAAATTACCCCCACCATACGCTGAAAACGTATGATATCAACCGTCGACGGCGCAAACCATATTGTTGAAATTGACTATTGCAAGATCCACGGAAATTTGGTAGTCGTGTTGTAGGACAGTGGTTTCTGGGCATAATTGGCCGGGAAATTAAATACGTTCGCCTAAAAATGTGCCCCAATAAGTTTATTTTATTAATGTAGGATGTGTTGTTGTGTTGAGGATTTTGGATGATGGGGAAGGGAAGGAAGGGAATTAGATTGTTTTTTGTGTAGTACAGTCATTGTCAATTGTTACATGTATCGTTAGTCGTTACATGTATTTGTCTGGTCTGCCCTTCGGCCTGAGTTATAGGGGGAGGAAGTGGCAGAATGTCAAGAAGGTGTTTTTTCCGTGCGTGTCGGGGTGGGTTTCGTAGGATGTGACTGTGGTAGGGGTAGATTTTGTAATTTGGGCTTGTATATTGATAGATATGAGGTATCGAGGAATTGTAGTGGTGAGGATGTGGGGCATTTATGGGTCTTTCGGATCTCATTGAAGATGGTGAAGCGGGGGGGGGGGGCGAGCAATGAGTAGGTACGTGGTTTGCAGGGTTTCAAACTAGCTAAGGCTAGTTTGATTAGATTTTTTGGAACCATGTGGGATGTGTATAGGAGAGGATGGGGCAGATGTAGGTTTATTAGGTTTGGATCTTCTTAAGGATGGAAATTAATAGGTTTGCAATAATGGGGTAGAGATTGATGGGGATGAGATTGGTTTTTGTAATGTTACGGTGTGTCCATAGGAGTCATCACCAAAGGATGATGCCAAGGTATTTTTCTGTGGGGTTGCCAAGGGACGAGATTGTTGTTTATTTTTAGAGAGGGTGGTTTTGATGGGAAGGTTTTGTAGAAGAATGGGATGTGGTAGGTTTGATTGTAATTGATTTTTAGGAGGTCCAGAGGTGGAAGGAATAGGATTTTTGGTGGTTGGTAAGGGAATGGTTATAAGATTGCGGTAAGAGGCAAGCGACCTCTCTACTCCTGGGGTGGAAGCGATGCCATTAATATAGAGGAAAATGAGAGGGGAAAACTCGGCGCCCGCTTGATGGGGTGGTTGGGGGACCTTTTGGATTGATATTTGATGAAAAATGATCTATTGGAGGTAACGTTGGAGTAGAGAGTGGATATGGGGAGGGGTGTAGAGACGAATTTTCATTAAAGGAACTGGGTGGGAGACGTTATTATAGGCTTACGTTAAATCTGTAAAGATAGAGGTGATTTCTTTGCGATCTTGAAGAGGTGTGGCAATGGATAGCGTTAGGTTGAAGGTTTGAAGGGCCGCAGAGCGTCCCTCGCGAAATCCATATTGGGATTGATGCAGGATAGGGTCAATGATGGTTAAACGGAGGAGAATAATTTTTAAAAAAGTTATGCTGAGGATGGGTAGAAGGCTGATAGGTCTGAAGTTAGTGGGATGCCGATGTTCTTGCCGGTATTGGAAATCATGTATGGGCCGTTCCTAGAGGATTGGAAAATAGGATAATTTATGATGAGGGTGAGAAAGTCAATGACATTCTTAGGGAGGTTGTGTAGTTGGGGGGGGGGGGAGGACTCCGTCGGGTCCTAGAACGTTTGATTTGTCATAGTCAGGATTTGCTTCAGTTTTATTTGTCGACCATGTTGTTTGCTGACTGGGGGAGGTAAAGTTGGAGTTTTCAGGCAGGGGAGGTTTACATTGTCGGGGATTGGGATATCTCGGCGAAGGTAGCGGACGGCAAGGATTTGGGCGAGGGTGTTTGAGATGGTTTGGGAATCGAAGAGTTTGGGTTGGTGTAGAGAGGAGAAATTCTAGTTGGGGTGGATTGTACTGCCTTGATTACTTTATGTGGGTTATTGGGGTTGCTTGTGTCCTTGGATAAGAATTTGCATTTCTTTGTCTCGTATGGTAATAATAGTGTCTGAACCCGTCTTTGTCTCAGTAGTTTCTTGTCCTCGTTGCGTCTGTATTGTAGCATTTCCGCTGAAGTCTCTTTAATCCATGGTGGATCTTGTTAATCTAATTGTCGTTATAATTTCGTAGGAAAGAATTGTGTTTAGGTGCTGAGTATATTTGGTGATTCTTTTGTGTGTGTGTGTAGGATTTGGTGGTTAAGGCCTGTGGAAGAATCTATGAAAGAGATTGTTAGGATAATGGATGGGACATGTAACTTTTTGGATAGTAGTAGTTTCAAAGATTTCCAATTAGTATTGGGTGTTTAGGATAAAATGAAAGGTGTTGTGAATGAGGATGTTAATATTATTGGGAGGTGGAATATGGAGGAGTTGTGAGAAGGGTAGTACTTTGTGAAGGATGTCATGTAGGAGCCGTCAATTTTGTAGGTGGATCTGCTTGGCAAAGGGGATTGTTGTTGGTAAATGGGCGGTCAAATAATTCGAATTTGGCGCCAAGCTTCGAACATCTGTTTTGCTACGCTTTTAAGGCATTTAAGAAAATACCATATATTTCAAACTTCCCGCTTTCGAGCCAAGAACCGCGCGAATTCTTTCACAATCGACAAAAAAATAATTTTTGTACAAAGCTCTTTGAAATCGACTTTCAACTGCTTCGAAGAATCGCCAATAGCTTGCACCACATTCTGGGCGGCCGCGACGAAAGATTTACTCATTGTCAGATTTCCCAAAATCCAATTTTTTTCTACATCAGACGCGACTAGTCCGTATTGTTTTAAAATCAGAGGAGCCACGACCATTTTCGTAGCTATCGTGCAGAGAAGCTAAGCAATACGCGTATTAGGCGCATTGTAAGTTGTTGGTACGTTGGCAGCAAGCAATTATCATGTACTTTCTTTGAACCAGCGTTCTGAAACATGGAAACGTGAAGAACCAGGAAGCATTAATAACGTGAAATTCGTAAAGAGAACGTGTATTTTTGCCCAAAAGAGGTAACCTTGACAGTCTTACAGCGAAGTAATAATCTTTGTCAGTCATGTGTCGCGTTTTTTAGAATTCTCTCGTCTGATGAGAAAACAGAAGGCGGCGCATAAAACTTCTCGTTGCAGTTTCTGCTAATGCTCTCCCAATCATCTAAGCAATATTTCGCAGCCTGAACAGTTGTCGAGGGAGTCTTCTAGTCTTAGTTCGGTCATGTTGCTTGTCAAGCAGCCCCGTGAAGTGGATTTTGAATTTAGATCGCCTGCGAGGATGAAGGGCTAGAGCAGGCTAAGGAGATATCCAAATCGGAGGTAGGGGGATGGGGATACGAGTGCTTTGGATGAGGAACTGATAATTATGGTAGTTTATAATTTTCTTAAAAACGGCTCTGATTTTTTCTTTAGATTTTTTGTTCGAGTAAAGTAAAATGCGCTTATAAAGCTGGTATTGGTACGATTTTCTTGGTTAACTCTCATTTTTCGAAAATTGAAAAGTTTGAATTTTCCCGCGTCTTCCTACAACTACAAAATTGAAGATACAGGTTTTTCCTTCATCCAAAATCTGTGCAAAATTAGTTCTTTCATTAAGGTCATGTACAAGTTGGTGAAAATTTTAGTATGTTTCGAGCAATATTGCATGAAAAGTTTAATTTTCAAAATAATTTCATTTTGTAAATCTTAAAAAATTATGAAAACAAGATTTTCTCAAAAACGTCTCCAAATTTTTTCTTTAAATTTTTGGTAGAGATGCACAAGATTTCATAAACGCTATATTGCTTGCGCTTGCTATTCTGTTTTAAAAAAATGACAAAAATATATTTTTTTTGTTTGTCTCTCAAGTCGTTAATATTTACATTACCGGCAATTTGTTCACATTTCTGTATTTATGAGTACATGCGGTTTAAATAATATCATATAAAGTTTCTCGAAAACTCTGCCATTTTATATGAAAATTAGCTCAAAACTCCGCAATTTTAGAAACGCTCAAACACCATTTGCTCAAAAACGGCTCCAAATTTTTTCTTCAAACGGATAGTGGTAATTGTACTCTTTAATATGACGTAAAGTTCATTTCGGTGTATTTTTTTGGTTTTTTAAAAAATACACAATTGTAAATTTTTGAAAGACCTCACGCCGTTGGTTTTTCAGCAATTTGTAAACACTATTGTATTTATAAGTTAAATTATTTAAAATGACTTCAAATTAAGTGTATGTAAGAAATTTTGTGAGAAATAAAGCTTTAAATTTTAGAATTTACAGTAGGGCTTAAACGCCGTTTCTTTAAAAACTGCTCCAAATTTTTCAAAGCAAATTGCCATTTAGGACGAGGTTTTACTGTTCTTTAAATATCTTAAAATAATATTTCCGTTCTACAATAAGGAAAGCGAAAAATTAAGAAATTGTCAAAAAACATTACTTTGGGCGGCGATAGATGGCAGCAGGCAAGAATATGTGACAAGTTCGATTAGCTAACCGAGACCAAAGGAAATAGAAAACTAATACGGGAAAGTCTGTGCCATTCTGTAGCATCACTAGGTGGTCTTTCCTTTCTTAATTTACCACCCTTGCATTTGTCTCGTTTCACTGCAAGTGTTCTGTGCTGTACGAGTATTGTTTTAAATTGAGAGCCCGTTTTACCCATGTTGCAGATGTCATGTAGAGCGTATACTTTGGTGATATCAGAAATTTGCGATTTCCTGTCACTAATCGTATTTTCATTGACTTCACTACTTCCGCCACTAACAATTCGGAAAATAATGTGCGAACCATCTGTCGAGTGTTGCTGGCGAGTTCCGATGCAATTCGAAGACCTTTTTCTTGTAATACAGGCTGACTTACGGGGAAACTTTTAAACGTGCGTGATTAAAACATTCTACAAGAACACTGTTTTCGTTCGGCTGCCAACGTCTTTTCTCAGTCCTTATTGACGTTTTCTTCCCAAATATTTTAAGTAACATTCCCGTTTGGCAAGAATTGACTGAATCTGACTTGCCCCACAATAAAAAATAGCTTACTTAACTCACGCTGCGAGTTTCCTGTTTCGCTCTCCGTATCACAGATAAGCGAATCTCGAGAGAAAGGATTTTGAGTTTCTTTGTGCAATTGATATTTGCCATTTACCTGGATGAAATGAAAGTCATAGCGAAAAAGACTTCGCTGTTGCACTCCCTTCACAATCTGCGACAGTACTACACACCTAAGCACGTTCAGCTATGGGTTTTATTGCAAACTCATGGATATATCGTCGAACCTGCCAGCCATGCCATTCTAAGAACAGCATACCCAAAGGGAGGGTAGAAATGGCAATGGCGGTGCCCCCTGCCTCGTGGATGGATCATCGCAGGTGGCCACCAAAGCCGCAAGTTGAACTAACAGAAAACAACTTAATACGCGGAAAAACATTTCTCGGAACTTGAATAAAAGTTGTCACCTTAAAGGGGGAAAATGTGATTTTGTAGAGGAGTGGATGGTCGCTGGTCGAAAGCACGGGTGGTCGGAATGAAGGGGATCTCATTGCATTGCTCTTATTTGAAAAAACATTCAGTCCCCCATAAAAGTGTTCGTGAAGTGGGGTTTCCCTGTAATTTGAATTGCCAATCAAGTTCTGCAGTATTCGAACGGGTCGTTTCAACTTATGGTTTGGTTAGGTCTATAGGTTTTTTTTAACGGTATGGTAACTGTGAGGATGACACAATATGACCGGGTGAAAGGACGGACACAATACAACCATGCCCGAGGCGGGACTCGAACCCGCGATCCTTTGGTTCCAAATCGCTCCGACACTTCTGCCTTAGCGATCTCTGCCACGCGGACCGGCTGTGGGACACATTGTTGGGTCAAGAAAAGGCGGAGACATTAGCCAAAGTTTATAAACTCCTAAGAAACATATCTTCGACATATAAAGTTGTAATTTTCATTCAGAGTAATATATTTTTATAACGTTCATTAAGAGACCATGTTGTTAATCAAAAAGCTTGCAATTCATGTACGATATATATAATATAGTATAATATAATATAAAATGTTAAATTCTTATGAACAATATTTTGAAAATAAGATTATAACATTTATATTTGTATGGAATATTTTCACATTGATGAAGTGGGTTTTTTAATGGGGTTTATTGCATTTTAAATGTGGTGTACTAGTATTAAAAAAGGGGGTAGGTTTTTGAGGGTTGGGGAATATTGTGCAGGCCCTGGGTGTGTGCAATAGTTCGTCGGATGGCGTTGGCGGTACCGCCTCCGAGGAAGGAGGTTCTGTCGTTTCCGTGGATTATGTAATTCTGTACAGTAAAGGATTTGTTAGAAGTCAGCGTAGTTTCTTGAAGTAGTAGGATCCTGATGGAGTGATTTTTTAAGTATTGTATGAGGATGGGTTTTTTCTGGGCCATGGCACCATTTGCGTTCCTTGAGGTCTGGGTAAGGAATCCATTAATTAAGGATTTTAACAATTTTCAGTCCTATGACATTGACGTTTTGTCGTCAATCGACTTTCGGAACCAAGGCATGGATTTTGGCTACACCACGTGTTAGAAGATTTTTTTTTCCCCTGTATTCAGCATCTGAATTTTTTCCCTTTTTCGTTGCTAGGGCTCTGCAATAAGAATTTTTCTGCCAAAAATTCACCGTTTTTTCGCGCATTACATAACTTTCTCTTTTGAAGAAGTTCCTTCTTAAACGCGAGAAAGTAAAATGTATCTTCGTAATTGTAGTTGTAGGAAAACGCCGAAAATTTTTTCGCAATTTTCAAAAAAACCATGGTTTTCAACGAAGTGTGACGTGCATAATTCTCTTATGAGTCCTTTACGCTATCCGAGTTCAAAATTTATTCAAAACATTTGGCACTGTTTTTGAGAATTAAAAAAAATACTTTATTTCAAGCAAAGCTACGTGAAAACTATTCAAATATTTGAAAAATTGCCAATATCTTATTTCAGAATCTGTCTTTAAAGAACAGATTTTCTTTTAAAAAAATCACTACATTCGGTATTTTAGTTGTAGGAAGACAACGAATTTTTTTTTCAACTTTTGCAAATTTCGAAAAATTAGGTATTTTGACTAAAATTAGACTTGCAACAATGTGTTAAAATTTCGTTCACTATCAGACATCAAACACTTTTGTGCCCTTTTTTTATTGTGCTAGGGGCTTCATGTAAAAACGAAAAAAATACATAGCTTTGAAATTAAATGGGCCGTGACATCAGCCTGATCTATTGGGAAATATCAATTGTGGTGAAAATCCCGCCTACGGTTTAGTCGTTATGGTTCACAGATAGACGGACAGATGTTTTGCTGTCAATCAGTTTTTGGTACCAAGGACCCACAAAACATGGATTCTGATTACACAACGTATTACAGGGACTACTTTTCCATATATAAGGACAAAATTTAACCACTTTTTCGTTACCAGGTCCCGGCAATAAGAGTTTGTTGTTTTTTATAGAAAATTCACCCTCCCCTCAACATTACAATGCTTTTTTGTATTCCAGCGTTATAAAAGAATCCTTTTCTCTTGCAAGAAATCGTTCATAGGCGGGCATTTTACGGCACAAATGATGACGTATTAGATTTTTAATGAATGATTACGCCATCACACATTCAGCCAATCGTAACGAGAGAATCGGGGGGAGGTAGAGCTAAACGGAACAGACGACCACCGTGTACTCGCACGATGTCAAATACTCGAGTCGTCACAGGGAAGTTGTTTCGCAAAATTAAGTTAGATTCTATTATAAATGTATAATGCTGTTATACAAAAAAAAATATAGCATGCAACTCGTTTATAATGTTGCTTTATTACATTCGTTCAAATTTGAAAACTCGCCCCTAAAGTCGCTCTTTTTCAAAATATGTACTCATGCAATAGAACTTAACATTATAAACTAATTGCATAAACTACTATTGTCTGTACTGCTAAGCAGCAGCGAGGATGAAGAAACGTTTGCAAAAAGTTCGTATTTTTTCTCTCTATAAAAGTTTCTGTATATCAAATATCGTTGGAACTGTCAGATTCGATTTATTTGCTCTGTGTCCTGAATTCTGGAATGTACTACTGGGCTTTGGGAATTATTTCAAACTTTGAGTAGTTGTTTCCTAGGAAATACTTATATTACAAACGTAGTCCGAGTTTAATGAAAAGCAATTTATAGCTCGGCTCCTGAAAATAATGACTGCTGATTTCGATTAAAAAGGCAGTTGCCAACTTTTGGACATATTCTCTACACAGGCCTGATTTGGAAAAACAAATATATTTCTGTATTGCTTGTTTAAAATGTACTGATCCTTGTTTATGAATTGTAATATTTTACTTAGATTAGTTGCAAGCTGTAACTTGAGTATTGTAATACAGTAAAACCCCTCTTTTATACTTTCATGGAAGCCTAGGGAAGGTGGTGTATATTGCGGGAAGTGTAAATAAGGAGAAATTATATTTTCTTCGAAACAGTGAGTATATTATTATGTTTTTAGTTATAAACAATTAATAAGGATTATAATATGCTTTAACATGCAGTATTATTAGATAAGTAGTCTAATGAACAATATTACAAAGTCAAACAAGTAGATATCTGACAGAAATGTACGACGTCGGAAATCAAAGGAGTATTAACCGAAGCAAAGTGAATTTTAAATGTCGCAACGACACTTCAAGTCCCTGCCATCCACTTTGGTAGCCTTTGACGATGCAACAATGTACTTATTGTTGGATGAAGGGAGGGAAGTGGTATTTCTGTGAGAAAAAATGCAACTTTACATTTTTCCCAACTCAATAAAATGTTTTTGGTAGTTCGTAATGATTTCGAAGTATTTTTTTTAAATTTATTTATGAAATGATTAAAAGAGGGTTCATGAAACGAATTTACGTTTTACGTTATTATTTAAAAACTTACGGAAAATTTCATACTTTGAAGTTTTAGCTATTTAAGGACGCGAAAAAATTAGTTTATTTTAAAACGAGAAAGTGTGAAATTGTAAGGAAGATGTAAAATAAATTAGTGTTAGCCATGTCTCATAGGCCTGTGTCACACGAGCGTCACCCAATGCTGATGACGTCAGCTGCGACGATGCCTGTGCATTCGTCACATAACGCGCGTCGTAGATTCACACTATCTTATGTGAAGAAGCACACGAGCACTCTTTGCGACTTGCGTTGTGCCCACAGCACAAACCAGACGTGCAAGCTACAGCGTAAGCCAAATCAAAGTTTTCTAGTTTCGAAATGCGATATATACCCTCTAGGCGACGAGCGTTGGCAACAACGCACGTCGCCAAGAGCACTCGTTTGCCCTTTCGCATAATATAGTGTTAATCTACCACGCGCGTAAAGTGCCGTGTGCGTAGACATCGACGCAACTGGCGTCATCAGCGTTAGGTGACGCGCGTCAACGCAACGCGCGTGTGGCACAGAGCTTATAATATATCAAAGCACGTTAGTAATTTTTTCTACCTTTTTAATATCTCTTTAATGTCATGAAATGTAAAATTTGTTATAGGCCTAGCTGTTGAATAACGATTGTCACTGTGTTTAAATCTACAAATAACAACTCTATAATATTGCGCCATTTCAAAAGCCTTTAAATTACGGCCATCTTTTGTCGTCACGCGGCAAGGTGATGGGAAAATGCTGCGAGTGCCCGTTGTGCGCAACACCGAAGTGCTTTCCAGATGGTATTGGGGCAAGCAGGCACTGTCGTATATTGCGGGAAAATTGAAATTGCGCTATCGTAAATAGGCATATTCATAACTTTATGAATATACGAAAACTGATGAGACTGACGAAATATGTAAATGCCGAGAAAACCTAATAGCGGAGTTTTACTGTATTAACGATTGCTAAAATTGTCTGTCTTGATTCTAAAACATCATACTTATAAGATCTTCTAAATAAGGATCTTTGGAGCTCATAAATGGAAATTTCCAAACATTCTTAATTTTAGTGTATTTTTCTTATATTTAATTATAACATTAATCTACATTTATTTTAGACATAGATTAGAGAAGGCTTTTATCTCTAATCCAGAAGAAGCAATGTTAGAAGCTGATGTCATTGGTGTTGTTCATGATGTTTCCAACAAGTGGACTGCTCAACACCTGGACCATAGAACATTGAGGTTGCTGGAATTACATTCAGATAAAAATTCTATTTTAATTCTAAACAAGGTAATTTATGTTTTTTAAGTGTTAATTTGTTAACTTAATAAACAATGTGTTACTTTGTTTTAAGGATTAAACTTGTGTAATGTGAATTGATAATCTTTAATGTTCATTTTTACAGATAGATGCACTTCATAAAAAATACAAATTACTTGAGCTCATAAACATTCTGACAAACAAGTCTGTAAAATCATCATGCCCAGTTGAGAAACCTAAAGTAACTAAATTATCTGAAATCTCAGTCATGAAGATGGTGAAAGACCAGCGTGGTTGGTCTGAATTTAATGAAGTGTTTATGGTTTCATCATTGACTGGAAGTGGCCTAGGCGATGTAAAGGTGGGTATGCAAATTTGAATTTGTGAACTTTAAATGTGACTCATTCTGACTTGTTTTAAGAGTATATTTTGTTATACATCTGTGATCATTTTAACTTCAGATTTGTACTGTCAACTTTTCTCATACAAAACCTTGTTCTTAAGAACAGTATCTGGGATTTCATTTTTTGAAATATACTGTGGTAAAAAATAGTCTAGTTCAGTCTCCTCGATATAATTTTCATTGCTGAACTAGGTGCCCAGGAATAAAATCATTGACCTCATCAGAATCCAGTTTTGATCCATTATTCAAAAATTCTTGAACTTCTAATGATTAAAGTCACTGTGAATTTGTCATCTATGTTGCAAGAAATCTGTAGATGTCGCTAACAGCATGAACATGAACAAAGAAAGACATACTGAATGTAATCAACAATGCCTGCAAGTACGATATCTAATCGCTTCATGGAAAAATTGCAAATACTTGTAAAAAATAGAAGCACACATTGCTGTTTATCCTGCAACTGTCTTAATAATATTGAAAAGCATATAATAGTTCAATGAAGAGGAGCGAATTTGTAATTTATTATTATATGTTTAGTTGTATACAAGAAATAATAATTTATTAAATTAATTTAATAGTCTTTTGTAATCAATTGGATCTTCATTATTCCTGTCAATTGACATTTTATATTCAGCTTTAACATACCCAATCAACCTCTTCATTCCTTTCAAAACTCGAACACTGACCCCCTTCAAAACTTCATTAAACTCAGGAGGTTGTTCAAACCCCTGTTCTGCCTAGCCTGTTCAAACCCCTGATCTGCACCCTAATTCTTTTGTAATGTCTTGGGTAGGCAGACAACTATGTGTTAATTGAGGAACTCAATCCCACTACAGTGGTACAAGTACTGAGATGAATTGCTTTATAAGTGATTCCGGGAGAGTGAACTGCTGAGAACATTAACCCTGTAAGCGTTGTGCGTGGGATGTGGCAGTGGTTTTCCCTTGTTGGATGGTGAGATCTGGCACTGACCTACGTGATGGCTAGTAGAGTTTTCCCCTACCAGGTAGCTCACACCAAAAGATCACCACCCGTGTCGGGACAAGCTCTTAAGTTCCCAATGTGTGATAGTGTAGTGCATGTAAATATGTGCAAATAAGGAGTGAGGTAATGACAAGGAGGGGGAAGGAAAGATCGCGCGCGGTCCGTGGCCCGTTTGTTAGAGTACTGCTCCAGCATTCACCTGATGTTGATCGAAGTCACCATGGAAAACTACTGATCAGAGCAGTCAGCTACTAGAACTCTCTTCCTGACAGCAGCTGAACTTGACGGAGCGATGTAGCTAGTGTTGAAAATCCTGTCACCATCAGGACTCAAACCCTAGGACCTCCCAATCATGCATGCCCTGACCCATCTAATCTGGTCATGTACATGGAATACTATGAACAAGATTCTAAAGGTCAGTACCAAGATCTCGATAGTGTGGTTAGAGTAACCCCATAAACCCTCATAAACCAGGCGACCTGGGTTCGAATCCCAGTCAGGGTGACCAATTATTTGAACAAATGTATTCATTAAAACCTTTATACAATTCATGGTAACATTTTTTAAAGTAGGTGATAAATCATCATTTGCCAATTTGGAAACTAATATTTGAGGCCATAATGAGATAGATTCTTTCAATTTTTTTTAAAGCATTTGTAAACAAAAAGAAACATTTGAGAAAAAATTATATGTAAGAATGAAGTAGATTTGATGCAATACAAGCATGTTCAGTACTCTTTGAGTTTTGTTGTAGTTAATTATATTTGTTTTCATTTAGCATATATTCTGTACAGGAATACCTTCTACAGCAAGCAAAACTTGGTCCTTGGATTTACAAACCTGGACAGTTTACTGATGAATCTCCAGAAGACCTAATTTTACAGACTGTTCAGTCTAGATTACTGGAATACTTACCACAGGAAATTCCTTATATTTTGGAACCAGAAATGGAATTCTTCAAGATTCATCCTGATGGTATGTTATTGTGAAGGAATTAGAATAAACAATGTCATTTTAATATATATAGTGAAATGATGTATTAATTTGATTCATTCATGAATATCTGAGGAATTCTAATTACTAAATGAAATGTTGTAGGAAGAATAGTGTCTGTTGTATTAGTGAACTGCCCATCACCTCACTTGGAGAAGCTGGTCATGGGGCCAAAAGGTAAAAGAATAAAACTTATAGCCCAAGAAGCTGAACAGGATATTAGAAACACTTTCCATGAAAATGTGTATCTAAAATTAGTAGTTACTGGTCATCCAAATAAGAATGTAAGATAATTTATAATATGTTAGACAATGTCAACAAATTTTAATGTGGGTTTTGCAAAAATCTTTTATTTCCAAATGTCCATTTCAATTTCGAGGTTATTCTTATTAGGTGTATCAAAACATAAATTAGAAGCTTCATTCCTATTGTCTGGCAGGTATATCTGATGAAATTACACCTTTCTGGAAAGTTTGTTCTTTATCTTTTGCTTCTGAAGAAATTACCATTTCTGGGAAGTGAAGGTCTGAATTCTGAAGGTGTTTGTTGATCCATGCATTTGCTCGGACAAGAAGTTGTAAATCAAATAAATCATTGTATGATCCATTCTTACCTGAAAATTTTGTACATATTAATCATTTTTACTCCATTGTTTATTTAAACAGTTGTACCTAAACATAAATAAAGTATCTATTTTGGAAAAATTGAATGTTTTTTGTTAATAAAATATTTCTCTTCAATTCTGAATTTTTATTTTTGTTTAGAATAGTCTCTTAGTAGCTAATTTGGTCTTAAAGAAGACAAGTAAATGATGGTATTTTTTATATGTAGAGATTGCTAAAGATTCGGTAGATTTTTATATGTTTGTTGATGTATTTAATTCTGATAATATTTTTTGAATTTTCATATTTTTATCATATCTTCATGTTTTTAATTGCAAATACATTGCAGAACTTATATAGAATTATATATTTTGTGGCAGACTCACCTTTTCTTATAAAATCTTGTTCACCTTCTGTTAACATTCCAACTTCTTTGAACACTGAGAAGTTTACAGATGGATTATTACGAAAATTTTTTATGTCAAGATGCTGACATAATATTTCAATATCTTCTGTTGATGTTTCTTTTTTAAGGAAATTTGCTGTTTTTTCAACTACAGATTTCAAGTCCTAGGGGGAAAATGGTGTTCATTTGTCAATATTGGACCTTTTTATACTTAATCTAATGCAAGATAAGTTAGCAAGAGAGTTCAGAGAATTAGTAAGAAAAAATAATATGATATTGTTTGAATTAGTTATTGAGGCTTCACTAGTTGATCAACAAAAACATTAGATATCCTTACATTATTCATTTCTTCATAAAAGAGAAATAATAAGTTCTCATTCCTTCGTTTATTCCATGCCTCTAACACATGGGTCCAGTAAGGGGTCCATGGTTCTGTAAATAATAGCTTTTATATAAATACAATATGAAGAGTTATTTTAAGTTCAGTTTCATTTATTAAAAATATTTATAATCACTCATAATATTCAATATATTAAGGAGAGAAAAGATAATGGCGTGAAATTTCTTCCTAGCAGTAATGACAGTGAACAAAAATGTTCAATAGTCATTTTATTAATAGTTCTGACACACGCTATCAAAACCCTAAAATCCCTTTTGAGTAGCGCATTTTACTCTTAGTGGTTCATTCATGGTGCGTGGCAGACATAGAGGAGAGATACAACTCTCTACTTTACTCTATACAATATCTCTACTCCATTGTGGCAGGGCAGTGCGTGACGTAAATGTGATCCATTGTACAGTTTGTGACGTATTGTCGTGTTTGCTCATAATTTCGTGAGGATTCGTAGGAACCATGCAGGGTAGTAATTAACGGATATTCAGGAATAAGTGTGTGTATTATGTCCTCCAGTCAGGACCGGCGCTAGGTTATTTTGCGCCTCAGGCAAAATTAGATGTTTGCGCCCCCCCCCCCCAATAATAATAATGTTTAGAAAAAAATGTTTAAATATATATATATATATATATATATACACACACATAAAGCACAAATTATTTTAAATTACATATTTAGGTGTACCATAAATATAATACAAATGATATTTAGACGTATAAAAGCAATCGTAATGAGTGTAAGACAAACGATTTAACTAAACTTTCAATGAAACATATTAAAATTTAACTTTACGCGCTTTTTGTTTCGCGCATTGTTTGATTAATTCTGCTAAATCAAGTACTGATGCTTCAGTATGTTCGATAGGTATAGTAGTTAAGCTAACGAGTCTCTCTTCAGACATTGTAATATTCTACTTAGGAAATTTCCGTTTCACAACTCCTAAGAATTCTGAATTCTTTTTCTTAGAAAATTTTAAGAGATTTTAATATGGATTGACGGATACCTTCAAAATTAGAGATGTCATCAATTTCAACCAAACTACTATCATTCTTAGTCTGTTCATTTGATTTCTGAGTACATAGATACTAAGAAACGTTCCTTCTTGTTTAGCTTCTTCTTTACTTCTTTCTGCCTTCCGTTTACGATTTTGAGCTCCAGAAGGGCGGTTTCTCTCAGACATAGTTTACTGAGTAATAATAAATAGATATAAGAGATATCTTCTTACAATTGGAATTCATCGACACAGCAATTAGAAATCTTACCTACATTTCTACACTATGTTGTTGCTGTTGTTCTCTTTATTGGCTATTGGGTGAAAGAAGTACCCTGTATTCCAGTCCTGTACCTTGTGCGTAAAACAAATTAAAATATATTTACACACTAATATTATTAATTCCTGGATGACCAATGACAATTTTAGGGACACAAAATGGACCAACGTAAAAAAGAACCCTCGCCCACGTCCTAGCGGTGTTGCAGCTGACATTATTCTCTCTCTTTCTAAAGATCCGACGCTTTAAAAATAGAAAGAATGATGCCAGCGGCAACACTGCGGCCTAGTGCTGCCGCCAAGTGAGTAAATCTGTGAGAGTAAAAATTCGAATCTCTCTCTCTATCCAGGCTTATGTTCTCTCTTTCTGCCATTTATTTATTATGAAGATATTTCCATCATGTATTATATCAAAATATTTTGTAAAAATAATACGTAAATACTTAACTTAAGAAATAATTAACACACATACTTGATATTGTTCAGAATATCAATATAAAGACAATAATAAACTAAAATGAATTCGACAATTATTAAAATAATAATAAATTAAGTATATTAAAGCTTTCTTGCAAAATGAATATTTATTTTATCAATAATATAATCACTACCAATAAGCCAAAACACTGAAAAATATAATAATATGAATATAAACGTGACTACTCGTATTACCTCATGTCGCTAATGTTGTTTATTGTATAACCAGAATAATTAAATTCTAATATGATGATTGAAGAACTGAACTACTTACACTAAATAAAGAAAATATTATTTTAACTCTTATCGAGATTTTAGATTTAAAAAACATAAATTCAATATTGAAAATCCAAATTAAAAATTCTAAATTGTAAATTAAAAAATTCAAAATACAAATTAAAAAAAACATACAATAGAAATAATTTATTTCACAGAAGGATAACATTCTACAATGAGGCGACTCTTCAAGCTGCTAACCACATGAAAACTTTTGGCAGTTTCACAGACCAAAACAGTAAACTAAATTAAATAAAAAATAGATCAACTCCGTGGCAAAAATTGAACAAATGTCTGGATTTATTTTATATTAATTTCTGTGTAATATTTTGGTCTGTGACACTGCCAAAAGTTTTCGTATATTTAGGAGCTTAAAGAATCGCCTTAAGAAAACAAACTATAATGCAACCGGAGTACATTGTTCCTTATACAGTTGATATAGTAAAAATACTCAATAAAATGGAATGCTTTTTACTGTACAAATATAACACATGAAAATATGAAATTATTTATCAAGAGGAATGAAACTCTCGAATCCCTATTAATAAAAATGAAAGTCTGAAAAGTCTAAAGAAAGTCGATTTGTGAAATAATGAAAACACGTCATTTGTAATAAAATTATAAAAAAAGTCTTCTATGTTGTACACCCTTCATACGAAATATTTTTTTAGTACGTAGGGCACAAAGTATAATTTTTCTTTCGTGCAAGTTGTATTGCAATAGGCACCATTTAAATTTGTTGTCATTCATGTATGATAAAGTGGAACCGTTGCGTCCAAAGGTAAAGGTTACAAAGTACATTTTTGCGCTCAAGTGTTTAGCCCGATGCCGGAAAAATTCATTTTGTAGCTGCTTTCAAGGGGCGCAAATTTCCACTTTGATAAAAAAATATACCATTAAAATTTGTTAGACGCACCGACACCGTAGATATTCTTAAAACAAGTTCCATGTTTTAATAAATTTAATATATAAATTAAGAAAATACAAGTTTTTGAAGAGTAAGCAAATAATACTTGGTAGGTAATAATATATACAACAAAAATTAACTACTTTCTAAGTAGAAGTTTCTAACTTCTTTCTTTCTGCTTTAAATTAATAACTTTCACAAAACAATAGAACAATAAGATTTATTATAAAAAATGTACAAAATGTGCGCCCCCCTGAGGTTTGCGCCCTAGGCGGTCGCCTAGTTAGCCTATAGGTAGCGCCGGCCCTGCCTCCAGTGAGTGTGTAATTGAGTGTAAATAATATTTTGAGGAGACCATTTTCAACGTGGCAGTTCCACGAGAAGAAACAGGTAATTGTAAACTGTAGGGCAACACCGACCGTAGCACAATTACAGCAGATAACAAAAAAATTCACGAGACATTTCACTTGCTCTGCCTACGAAAAATATAAGTGGTAAGCTGATAGTGAAAGGCTTAACTCTTTGTTTTGTTGGTCTTGTTTGTTCTTTGGTCAAGAACAGAATACCTCGTGGACAAAATCAAGATACAAAAATGTGGGAAGTTTCACAAAAGCAGCAACTGCACACGAACTGTCTGTTGGACACATCCAAGCTGCGTATCGTTTGGCGTCTTTCGGGCATGCTCGAATTGAAACGCAATTGGACCAGCAATTTCAAACAGAAATATATCTCCACAATAAGAAAGTACAACAAAATCGCGAAGTACTCAAAACGTTCATAAACACCGTATGTTTCCTAAGTAAACAGAACTTACTATTCAGGGGACATGACTAATCAAGATTTTCAGTTAATCGTGGTAATTATGTGGAACTACTGCACCACATAGTACGAGAATATGATTCTCTCCTGAAGACTAATTTAGAAACTTCACCAGTTTTCAGCGGGTTATCGAATCGGATACAAAATGATCTCACATTTCATATCTCATTCGCTGTAGCAAGAAATTAAATCTGAAATAGCGAATGCTAATTTTGTCTCTGTGTTGGTCGATGAAACAACAGATGTTTTCAACACTGCTCAATTGTCTATTGTGTTCCAATATGTTTACAGTGGTGAACAAAAAAAAGATTTATCGGATTTCGTGATGTAAGTGTGAACCGAAGCGCCGGTGATAGCTAGAGCGTGTAAGAGAATACTTTACAGTAATTAAGGGCGGGAATATATTTTCAGCAAACGCCGTTGTCTATATCTACAACACTCGACGTAATCATATTCATCAGGTGGCAGTATCAACAGCTCACTACAAAAAATCATCAATCGCGTGAGCCAGTTCTTCTGTAACCAAAGATGGACGCCCACTTCGTTCTTCATCGTGCACATCACTACGTCCGTCATTGAACTGTCGGACCCATCTTCTCAACATTGAATCACTCATCGCATTTGGTACGTAAACATCGCACATTTGCCGATAAATTTCACTTGGTTTCACTTTCCTCGCATTCAGAAAACGAATCACAGATCTGATTTCACAAGCGCGGGATTTTCAATCAACACCGACATTGTAAACAAGCACAACAAAGCGTACGTAACTGACAGCGATCTCCAAATGGCGCACGTTTCTTCTTGATACCGTGCATGTGCGAAACTGCGATCGCAGCGCTGCAGAGGAGATAAATTGAAACGGAACTTACTTTCTGGACGTGCCTTGTACATTTACATTATTTTACAACACATGTGTTAGATGACATTAAACGATTAAATTCGATACAAAAGTTTAAGTCCCAAGTAAAATCTTTTCTGCTGCACAACTGTTTCTAAATAATTAGAGACTATACCGAGTATCCAAAAGGAAAGTAATATTAATTTTAACAATGACATTTAATGTATTATATACCATTTGGATTGTATAATTCTGAAGAACCTGTACCAAGTATTGTACTTCAGCTTGTGGGTCAGTGACCCCCATCTCGATCAGGTTTTCGTCCAGTTTCCCTGATCCTCAGCAAATGCTGAGATGGCCCCTTGTTTTGCTTCTGGACGTAAATGTAACTTCAAATTAACTTCTCCCCATAGCACGTCACACACAGATTTTAACTGTTTTTGACGTATATAATTAAATAAATTTGACTGCAATAACAAACTCAAGTCTTACGATGGCGCAGCGTCCATGTCTGGAAATGTGAACGGCGTCCAGGTCCCTATAAAACAGACTCATCCTCAAGCAGTTTATATTCATAACATGTCTTGAATTTAATACTTTCACATAGTGTTAACAGCAGAGAATGTAAATTTTACTCTAGTAATTTGAGTGGTTCCTATTACGGGTCTTCTATTAGGTCTTCTTCTCGCGGTCACCGAAACGAGCACAATTTCTCGACAATTTTCTGCAAAGACGTTTGCCCAACTAAATGGAACTATACAGAGCGACTTGTGAACCCTGGGTATGTGCACAGAAATGAACTTCAGAAAGTTCATTACAATGCTGAATAACCAAGATGAGGTTGAATGTGATATATTGGCTCCTATTAGTGGTTATTTGTCAATTTTTTTTTTTTGACTTGATGTTTTGTTGAGAACGTTTGATAAAATATTTTCGTTCTCTGGAATAGTGTACATCATTCTCCAAAGGCATATGACATCGGTTACTGTAAACAAAAGATTAAAGAAACTCGAAGAAATATAGTTGAAATGCGAAGCAAGTATGAAAACGTACATTCTGAAACCATAAGAGAAGTTCGCGAAGAAACTAGGAGAGTCTATATAAATTACAAGCGACTATATTACGAAATGTTTGATAATGTAGACAATCAGAGATTCGATTTCATGATTATGGAAATTTGCAGTTCTTGGAATTGATATGAAATTATATGGCAAGTATAATAAATACACAAGTTTCCCCAGAAGGAATTTTCTGTGGCGCGTTCGAAGTCAAGAATGAAGTACGGTCTTTTATGGCGAGAGTGATGCCAAACGTGGGGCTTTTCTTCTGTACTGAATGAATCGAAAGTTACGCCCTCGATGGTGACAACGAATCCTGCAATGGGGCGGAGCGCTAGTTTAGCACTCAAGTACTTTATCTCAAACCTTTCCAATTTTCTAAAATCGTATTTTCCTCCCCTTCCTCAAATCCAAAACTATCCCTAAAAGACTAATACTCAGAAACGTGTCTGTTAAGCTTCTCACATCCACTGTGCTTCGAAATATCATAAGAAATCAGGAAGAAATAATAATTTTGATGTGCACAGCTATAGGTATACTACAACGTGTTAGGTGTAGCAATTTACTATATTTAGGATATTTAGGAACGGGATGTATCCACTTTTTCGATTCCAGGTCCCTCATTCGCTCTCAAACACACTTTAGAGCATTCAGAAGTTTATTTGAAGTGTGAATGAGCATTTTAAAATGTTAGTGAAAGGAATATGGAACGTTTGAAAAGATTAAAATAGGTTCTGAAATTAAGAGTTTTTCCCATTCGTCCGGATTTTAAAACCCCACAAGTTCGTAAAAAGGTATATTGAAAGAAAAAAAGGGTCGAAGGAAGAGCTGAAACGTCGCATATTGCCCATATCCCGCCTCGTCTTCCACCCAGGGTCGACTGCATGTTAAGAATCAATACTGATTTAATGTTCGTGTAATATGAATATTATACAATGTTACTTACGTAAATTATTTTCAAAATATTCCCAATATGTCTTGAAGTCTCTCAAAAAGCCTTGAGTCTTGATGAGCCTGTTGAGATGGTAAAATGAAACTGCTACATCCTTGGGATTTCTTGCAACATAAATTACCTGTTAACCGAAAAGTAGTTATGCTTAAATGACAATAACATTCATGTAAATGACAGGTTTAGAGAAAATAAATTATAGGTCAAGTGCACATCATCAAGTGTTGTTAACGTATTTAACATTACAAAGGGTCTCTAACACTTCTAAATTTTTAAATATTATATTTCCACAAAAGTGAAACTCATCTACTGGGTCCGTTCGGTAGATACTGCGACCTAGGTACAGATACCAACGTTTCGGCCACCAACCTTCTTCAGGGCGAAAAGCCGTACCTATGGAAGAACGCAGTATGACGGCCGAAATTTTGCCATCTGTGCCTAGGACGTAATACGATCTAATTCAGGTGCTACTTCTAGGATGCAGCGGGCAACTCCCAGCCGGCCAAGTACATCCAGTCTCCGGCCATAGAGAAACGTGTTTCCAAAAGCTTCGATATCCACTGTAAGAGTTGACATTCTATATTGTTAATTGTATCCGTTTTTCAAGTAATTTTTTACCAAAATATTACTATATAAAATTTAAATTACAGGTTTAAAAGTTGATCTTTTTTCAAAACGTTCTGTATCCACTACATATTCTTGTTAAAAGTACTGTATCAAGATTTGCAATAGAAAGTGTTGTTACCTATCAAAAATACAATGTCGGTATAAAATTTGCTTCAAAATGTGTCAAATACTTTACTGCTTCAACTTTTCAAATGGTGGAAAAATAAAGTGAAACTATACTTTGTAGAATTAAATATTACGAGAAACAATGGTCCCCCTCCCCTGCTTGACAACCCCGTCGTTTCTACAAAAGGTAATTCGTCATTTCTGCCATTACAAGTGCTAGTGCTATTAGAGTATCGCGTTCTATACTGAGACCCATGATTCCTTTCTTACTCAATTTTAATAATTTAACAATCAAGCTATTTTTTACCGGCCCCCAACGTAAATCAGTATTTTATTACTATTTCACAATTTATCAAAGCTGTCTTTATACCAAATAGTTGATTACGAGTTTTCCTCTTATCCTCTCAATTACTTTGAGAACATTAAATTATTCACAGAGTTACTGGAATTAATGAAGTGTAAACAAATGGACAAAGTGTTGAATAATTCTTGAGTTTGACGTCGGGAGAGGACAGTGGTTTAGAACTTTTTGTTCGCTACCCAGAACTTTGGCCAGAACTGATGAGAAGTAATTTTAATATTTTGTTTGTCCAACTGATCGTCAAAAAATGACCATGAAAGTGTTTAATAATTCCTGTTTCACGTCGTACTTGTAAAGTGTATTTGAACATTCTTTAGAACGTGTAGTTCGCTACTCAGAACGCTTGACAAAAAAATCTTTATGAATTTCAAACTGCTCTCCGCCTTCGTGTACTTGGAGACCGCCAATGGAGGAGGGTGAACGGCGGAGTTGTAGATACACGTCCTTCTTTCCCTCCCCATGCCCTCCCGGTGGATATTACGAGAAAGGACGAAATGTCCTTTTTTATTGGAAATGGGGTTCTATGCAACCTATGATGTGCGAAGAATACTGCGGTTTTTTCAACTTTTTTTCAGTCCGACATCATAACGTTTCATTGTGTAACATTTAACTTCAACATTCATTATAATTAATCAACATAACATTTCATACTAAATTGCATTTAACTTCACCCACTTCGCTTAACAACGGCTAAAAAGCATAAATAATCTGTATCTGTACGTCCTTTTCTCCATGAAATGCTACAAAATCCATGCCATCACCTCGTGCAATTGTGCGCGACGTGTTGTATGAAGGTGCTGGTTACAGATAGTGTGCTCTGTGATGTTCACACTACTCTGCTGCCGTGTGGAGTTAATTCTGCTCTGTGATGTTAATATTTCGAGCAGAAAGTAAAACGAAAAGCCTTGTTTAATTACATTCTTAAAAGTTCAAAGCGATTGGTTCAATTCATGGTTCAAAGTAAAGTCTGAATTGTTGAGGGAGATCTCATCATCCACCAAATACTTCGGGTATAAAAGGCAGAAATGATAATGAAGTAGGTAGGTATTGTATAAAATTGATGACAATTAAGTATTTATTTTGTCAGTAAGTATTATGTTTTTAAGAAAAATAAATTATTATATTAAAACAGTTTACATGAGGTGTCTTTTTGCAAGAACTTACCTCTTTTTCCATAATAGAAGTACGATAAACCTAACTGAATAAATTGAAATGTATTTTAAGGAAAACTGTATGAATTAACAATAAAAGATACACCTATTTAACAGTGTAATACAAGAATTTCCTGCACGTTTACGTTTAAAATTTTGAATTTTTGATGGATGCCATGGGCATGTATAGTTTCGATATAACCTATTGATTGATGCTTTCTGCGGAACCACAGTTAGCCACGTCCTATTTTTGGAAGTTAGTTTAGCATTCCCCATGTTTTGATTTCACAAATACTCTACATCGACAGATACTAAAATAAAATTTTAACGTGCTTGTGGGCAGGGCTGCCTGTAAGGGAGCGTCGCAATGTACACAAAGCGATTACTCATGGTGACGGCATCGAATTGTTTTGTAAACATTCGATAAGCGTAGAAAGACAACACTATAACGAAAGGTTCAAAATACGATGCAACAGTAACTTCTTACGTAAACAAAGAGAGAGGGAAAGAACTACGCCGGGAACAGTCGTTTACCCCCTCCCCATTGGTGTACAAAAAAACTTTAAGTTCGTGCTGCCAGGGTGTGTTCTCCACTCTACACATGTGTAGAGTCACAAATAAACGAATTTTCACTGATCACCAACTATCAAATGATTTCACTTACTTTACATCCTTTCGTAAGTAAGTCGGGGGGCAATAAAGAGAAGGGCAAGTGCGTTTTGATGAATCTTGGAGATGGAGCATTCTTGAGCGTCTCATACATTGGTTGGCAGAGGCTTTCAATAGCTTCCTGGTTTTCTTTATTCCCACGATTTTTTTCTAAGCATTCTCGTTTTATGTCTTCGTGCACGAATGTGCTGAACCTATTAACAAGTTAAAGTATCATTACATGGATAGCCAAATTTCACATAAACGCCACGTGGCTTTTCCAAAACACTGTTGTAACACTAGAAGCGTGTTCTGTTCCGAAGACCAGGAATTAACTTCTACCCAACGTCACCCCCTTTCCAATAAATCTACTATATTGAAGTTATATTTTAAAAATCTTTAATAACATTCTTCTGTCAAGAGTTGCCTCTTGACGCCTTAATTTATGAAAATGGTTTTACAAAACTACGAAGTTATGAACATTATTCCATGAAAATAAACGGCGATTCCCGTCGACGAAAAAACTATGCATCTGCTATCAAACAGCAATTGGTATAATGCCAGAGATAATTACTTTTTCCTCCTAACACTAATGGTGTACAACAGCACATACGTTCTCGCATTCTTTCTAAATTTGCAAATTTTCAAAAATTCAGAGTTCAACGAAAATTAGACCCGCGCCATTTTTTTAAGCATCCCTTCTTCTATCCGTGAACAATGTAAAAAAAATTGGGGCGATTTTTGAGAAAATATTTTATTTATGAATATCTCAAGCACAAATTACGAGGAAGTACCCTCTTTCTCAAAAAGAAGCTCATGTCCTATTTAACGAGTCGATGTTATACTACAGAGGCAAATACTGTATCTTCAATTTTGTAGTTTTGCAATGCTAATTTTCTGGAATTTTTGAAACAACGAAAATATAGATGAAAATGAGAGTGCATTATGTTTTCTATAGTGTCTTATTACGTATGAGGGGGGAAATAGGGGTGTTTTTTAAGAAAAAAGTGTTAAATATTTTAAATTGCGCTATATTTTGCGGAAAATTACACAAAAATTACTCATGTTTTCGAAAAACTGAAAATGACATTATATCAAAATTTGTCTTTAAGGAACAGATTTTACTAAGGAAAATCTTGAATATTAGAGTTCTAGAGAGACACCCCTTTTGAAATTTTGAAATTTTGAAAAAATCTAGGATTTTAACAAAAATATGGCCTGCACTATTCTCTTAAGCGTCATTTACGCTACCATACAACAAAATGTAACCAAAAAATTTGGATTAACTTTTTTTGGAAATGTCCCAGTAATTTCATGTAAAGTCCCCCCCCCCCAAAAAAAAGAAATTAAAATTTAAGAGACCGTGACATCAGCCAAATCGATTAAGAAATATCAATTTTGGAGAAAATCGTCTAAACGATTTAGAGACTAGCATTGACCATAGACAGACGGAGATTCAGACTTTTGCTGTCAATCGATTTTTCGGTGTCAAGGACTCACAAAACATGGATTCTGCCCACAACAGTCGATCAGGTTTTCGTCCAGCTTCCCTGATCCTCGAGCAAATGCTGAGATGGCTCCTTGTTTTGCTTCTGGACATAAATGTAACATAAATTAACTTCTCCCCATAGCACGTCATACTCAGTTTTTAGCTGTTTTTGACGTAAATAAATAAACACTTGTTAGAGGCAGCAATTTACTATAAATAGCAACCGGATTTATCCACTTTTAGAGCCCGATGATAATGACGATGCCAAAACCTCGTCATTTTCCGGAGCTGACATAACTTTCTCTTCCTACGAGGTGAGACAGTAAAACCAAAAAAGGCCAATTTTTTGTGTTACAACAGTATTCTGAAAAAGCGTCGCGCCATTTCTAGATACTGTTCAATTATAATGTAGCAAATCTTACTCTAAAAATGGAAATCGATCTACTAAAGGTATTTTTGATGCCGTGAAGTAGTCCAAATTATTTGCTAGAAGCCACACCATTTCTTGTGTCCATGTTGTACCTGAAAAGTTATTAATAAAAGTCTTATTGTAAATTATAGAAACAATTGTTTTTGGTTAGACCTACAATCCTAAAAAATTGTTGAAAATAAACATTATTTATCCCACCAATTTACAGGAATTGGTTCAGATTTGCACTGCCAGTACAAAATGGTTCAAGGTAGTATATCACAACTGACCAAAAAATCAATTCACAAAGGTCAGTGAATTTACACCATCCGTTGTTGTTCACAAGTAATGTATGTATTTCTTTACATTTATTCTTTAGTAATGTAAAATTCATTCTGCGTTGCGCATTTATCTGATAATTAACGCAGATTAATAGTAATGAAACAATTATGTGCAATAATTAATTTGAACATTATTAAATGTAAAAGTTATTTTTCTACGAAGATTAATAAACTTTATATATATATATATATTCTTTGTAAATGAGGTATCTAAAGAAAGACAATTTTACGAAGACGTGACAAATTGCATTGACAAAGACCTCAAAGAAACTTTTCTTACGTTGTAATCTACAGGACATTCTATTACATTTATGCTGGTCTGAAGTCTATCGGTATTATCCAATACCAACTATGCTTCTCGGCGCTGGAGGCGATATTTGTTTCTGACGTCACGTTTTCTGTATACACCGTGATTTTCGCCGACTGATGAGGTTTATTTGCATAATCAATATCTTAAGATCATGCAAATTAACCTAATTATCTCGCAGCAACAAGAACTATTAATATTTGCTTGATACCGATGAAGATTGATTTTTATGAGCATAGTGCGACCGTTCATTTATCGAATGTAAGTATTGACATACTTGTTTCTGCCAAAAGTTTGTGATATAACATACAGTATTTACAGAATCATTAATATACAGAATCTGCAATTATATGTGAAATGAAACTAATTACGTGCTTGATATTCTAGGTGATTAAATTGCACGGGTGTACCTCATAATTTGGTAATAAAGTTAGAATATAGTTATTCCGAAGAGTAGGGTTATGCTTGTCCGACTCTGTATTTTCGCATGGACAACTTTCAATAGCTTTCACGAAAGTAAAAAACTTTTGTAATATTTTTGTGACTATCAAGGAAAGCGAAAAGCTAAATGTCTAGGAAGACTGTTTAATTACTACAAATGTTCTTTTTAAGGAAGTATTGTGAATTGTCCCAAGAACATATAACTATAACACTTTATTCAAAATAGGTTTCAATGTTCTTAATTTTTATTTTAAATTCTATATGTACATTCGAAGATACCTTTTTTAAATTTTCTAAGTAAATGAACACGTTTCGTTTATAACTTCCCCTCTTGACATGGAAAAGGAACGATAGAGAAAAGTGTGGGAGTTAACATGCGAGAATTCTCGCCCTGGTACGCTAGTATATACACTATGTGGTCAAACGTATCCGGACACGTCCAAAATGGTGTTATGTTGTGGACGTGTATTTAGGGAGGGGGCTTGCACCCTTTGCTACTTTCCCGTTTACGTATGGAGTAATATACGTAGTATAGGGGAAGTTATGTAATGTGCGGAAAATCGATTTCGAGATTTCGACGGAAATACACGTTTTGGGGTCTCCTGATACCGAAAAAGCGTTTTTTTCAAAACGTCCGTCCGTCCGTTTGTCTGGTATATGTGAACAACACTAGCGCCCAAACCATGCGTAGACGTTTTGTTCCAAATTGAAGAAACGCCTGTCCATTTGGCCTGACTCGAAGCTCTACAATTTTGAAAATCATTCATTAGTTTTTGGGAGTACTTTATAAAGCCCCTGGAAATTTTCAAAATTTTCTCAAAAACGGCTCCAAAAATTGTATTTAATTTTTTTGTAAGAATAGAGTAAAATAAAATTTATAAAGGTGGCATTGGTCCGATTTTCACGGTTAACACTAAATTTTCCAAAATTTGAATTTTTTTCAGGTCAAACCTCAAAATTAAAGATAGTATTTTCTTTCAAATTAAATGTGTTGTCCATAATTTGTTCTTCATTAAGGTCATGTACATTTTTTTGATATTTTAGTAGTTTTCGCACAATAGTATGTGCAATTAAAAACAATTACAAAAACAAGATTTTCTCAAAATCGATTCCAAATTTTTCTTTAAACTTTTCGTAGGTATTGTGCTAAATGCACTCTATGAAGTGACATAAACGCTATATTTCTCTATTCTTTTTTGAAAAATTACAAAATTTTAATGTTTTTGAATTGTCTCTTATATCGTTTATATTTTCATCAGCGTCAATTTTTTTTACATTAATATATTTTTGAGTATATGCGCTTTAAATAATATAAGATAGTTTTCCGAAAGCTCAACAGTTTTCCGTGAAAATGAGTTCAAAATTTCGCACTTTCTGAAGCACTCAAACGCTTTTTCTCAAAAACGGCTCCAAATTGTTTCTTCAAACTTTACCAACTAATAGTGATAATTGCACAGTTTAAGATAACATGCAATTAATTTCGCTGTATTAATTTGTTTTTTTGTTTGTTTTTTTCAAAAATAACACTTTTTTTTGAAAGATCTCTCACGCCTTTAATATGCACATTTCCAGCGATTTGTAAACACTATTGCATTTGTCGCTGGAAGTGCATGATATGACGTTAAATGAAATTTTTCGAAAACTCAATAGTTTTCTGCGAGTTTCCATGTTCAAATTTCGAATTTACAGTAGTGCTTAAATGCCATTTTCTTAAAAATGGCTTCACATTTTTCAATGAAAATTGCCATTTACGACGAGTTTTACTGTTCTTTAATATTCCAAAATAATATTTCCGTTCTACTATAAGAGGTATAAAAAATTAAGAAAATTTCAAAAAAAGGTACTTTCGGCGGCGATAGATGGCAGCTGGTAAAAGTATTTTACTAGTCCGTACAGCTAGCCTAGACCAAAGGAAATAGAAAACTCATACGGAAAAGTCTGTGACATTCTGTATCACCTCTAGTTTCGTGTGGCACAGGCACAGGCATACGTCAATGTGTCAAACACCTTCTTGCTTCCCACTGTTGAAGAGCAATTCGAGGATGGCGATTGCATCGTTCAACACCTGTTCGAGCACCTGTTCATACTGCACGGCCTGTGACGGAGTAGTAAAACGACAATAATATCCATGTAATGCGCTGGCCTACAGAGTCCTGACGTAAATCCTATCTAACACTTTTGGGATGTTTTGGAACGCCGACTTATTGCCAGTCCTCACCGACCTACATCGATACCCCTCCTCAGTGCAGCTTCCGTGAAGAATGTGCAGCCATTTCCCAAGAAGTCTTGCCTGCGAGAGTGGAAGCTGTCATTAACGATGCAGATGCGCATTACCGATGAAGGGCGCCACGAACT
>BOPP01000065.1:3654732-3702232 GCA_017312745.1 Gryllus bimaculatus | reverse complement strand
GCATTGTGATCACTGTGTCTTAATCTTTGGTTTCAATTTCATATTGAGTAGTCAATATCATATCAAGTAGTGGTGTTGTTAATAATTATTTGATCGGGAGCTTTTTTTGAATTTAGTGTGATCCACGTAGGTGCATTTATTGTAATGTCTAAACTGAAGAAATGAATTAAGTTGAGAAACTGCTCTTTCTCGCAAGATTCGACCACAAAATCAATGTTAAAATCTCCGCTTACAACAATGGATTCAAGAGAGCGATTGCTGACTTTACTTAGTGATATCTGCAGTTTATTAAGAACATAATATAATCTACTGCTCTCTTTGTTGGGGGTCTGTATGCAAAGTAATATAATGTTTAGCGTAGGAAGATGTACTACAGATTTTCAAAAACATTTTCAACAAAATACACATTTAATTTCGTCAAGGTGATAGAATTGATATTATTTCTAACGTAAATGCAAGAATCCCCATATGCAGGACCTCTATGCAATTCTTTTTTCTACTATAACAGCCCGCGAGGTAAAAGTTTGGAATTTGGAAAATACTTAGTTCATTGTGAAATAACCAATATCCTGTAAAGCGAAGAACATCCATTTGATTTGAATCGCTCTGTAGAGCTGCTTCGGTAAACTCAGTTTTATTTGAAAGGGTGGTTAACATTAACATTATGGTGCAGTATGTTTATTTTTTTGCAAGTACTTACACGGATTTCTACTTCATCTGACTACAGTTGCTGTATATTTATTACATTTTTACTTCGAGTGCGTGGTCGAAGGTTGTAATGTGTCCCGGCAGTGTCGGGTTGTGAGAAAAGTGTCAGGTGTAGGTGAATTGGTGGTGGGAATAGGTGAAACGGGAGTAGGATCAGAGGAGGAGGTACGAGTGTTCGAAATAAGGGTGAGGGTGGGGAACGTAAGGAAGGGGAAAAATATGGATTTGGGGCAGGAGATTGCGTAGGACTGAAGTTTATGATGTGTTGTGCAAGCTTGTTGCCGCCTGCATGTTTTTCAGCAAGGTTCGTGTAGAGAATATACCGGGTGAAGTGGATTTCGGAGCAGCCCTGAAATGAACCCCTTTTCGCTGTGTGCGCGCAGGGACATTGTATCGTTAGAAACTCGCCACTAGCGCAACATGTTTAATAAACTAGTCATTGAAGTTGAGGAAATAAGACGCTCACAATAAAACTGAAGTTATAAATTGAGGATGGATTTTTAAGTACAGTCAAATTGAATCTGTGATTGGGCCGACGGCTATAAAATTGTGAATGAGTGAAATAGAAGTTATTGAAATATTACACAGCTGCAAAAATAAATTCTCGGCGCTTTTTGGTCTGATGGGTGATTTGAATTTATTTAAGCTAATAGATTACAAAAACATTTTCTCTAACGCGTAAGATTTGTTTGTAATTTCAAAGAAAAGACTAGTAAACAAAAACTCTTTGATTTATGGAAGTTTTGGTTTATTTTGCGCCCCCAAAACTTATTTTCTACGAAGAGGAACTACACAATAACTTTGAAAGTATAATATATTTAACTTTTGTATTCGTTTAAACATTAAGTTAGTTTTTACTTACAATATTTAGAGTCTTTTTCACCAGTGCCTGATAAAGTTCCGAATACCAATCCGACGGATATTTTATCCGTCAGATAAAAGTCCCTGATATTTATTTTGCGTTTCACCAAGGTCTTTCTTCTTAAAACTTCTGACGGATATCTTTCTGATAGGTAATCTCGTTGATTGCTCTTTCATCAGCGGCAACGCCGCATTTTCGAGGCAAACGTGCTCTGTACACAATTCAAATGTGTTTTGTTAATGGAAGTGTCAGGCGTTTTCCGCTGTATTCGTCTGAGCCAGATGGAGACGGGTTTCTTTTGTTGGGAAAAAATCCTACGCATGGTTTAGGCACTAATGTTGTTCACATACACCAGACAGACAGACGGACAGACGAGCGTTTTGAAAAAAAAAAAAAACAAAAAAAAAAACAGCTTTTCGGTATCAGGGAACCCCAAACCGTGTGTTTCCGTTGAAATCTCGAAATCTATTTTACGCTACATAACGTTCCCTATACTACGTATATTACTCCGTATATACGTATGTATACGGGAAAGTAAAACTGTAAAGACTGATGGAGCCCGGGGGGCGTGAGCCTGTGAACAGGTCGGACTCTTGTACCCATCAAGCCTCATCGACATGGGCGTATTGTAATGAGTCGAACGTCCTTGGGACCTCTCAGATAGGACTTATAAATATTTACGTGCCAAAATAAATAGCTTCGAATAATGAGAACGCCATTCTAATGTAAGCCCGTGGCTGTGCGCCAGGCCGGATGCGCGAGGAGTATTGCTCAGAGTGAAATGTTCTGGGCAGGCAGCAAAAACTCTTTACTAATCGGAAAGAAAGCGGTATGTTAGAATTTATTAAAGAAGGGGGAACTAGATTTCAGATATAAACTCTAGGCTTTCCAACAGCACGTATTTTCTCGCGTTATTTCTAAATTTGCACTTTTTCGAAAATGCAGAGAATTCTGCGCTATTATTTTAAGCGTTCCTTCTTCTATCCCTGGAAAGAAATATTAAAGAAAAATTTCAAACAGTTTTTAAGAATTTTTTTTACTTACTCATCCCTACTTTATTGGAAGAGAAAGTATTGTAATCGTATGCCAAAATGTGGTGAATTTTTCACAAAAAAAACTATTAATTGCCGGATCCTGGTAACGAAAAAGGGGTCATTTCGCCGTCAATCGATTTTCCTATATTAATAACCCGTTTAACATGAAGTCTGACTTTATAACGTTTTAGGGGAAGTAATCTGCCATACATAGGAACGAGATTTGTCCTATTTTCGGTTCCAGGATCCAAAAATAAGTGTTTTTCTGACGATAATTCCCTGTTTCTGGCGCATGATTACTATACTTTCTCTTACTACAAAGGAAGGGCGAGAAAGTAATAAGGGACGCACCTTTATTTTTTTAATTAATTGAATAGTGTCTTTTGTGACGCGCATTATAGTTGAAGTAAAGTATATCAACCGATAGAAAATATGAATGAAATCAGTATTAGTAATAAAGTATTACATTTATTTTCAAATGTTTAGTTAATAATTATTGTGAATAAAATGTTTGGCACAGTTCATTCGTACTATTAAGACAGGAACTCCGTCGGTGCATTTCTCAAGGCTCACATAAACCGGATCGGAGTGTTCCACGTTCGACGCGGCGACGAAATCCGCGGGACCGTTCACCCCGGAGCGTCAGTTATGGGTCAGCGTTTGTTTGACAGTTTTCATCGCGCGTGACAGTTTGCGAATATCCGCCAGTTTGCGTTTTCATTGTGCGACGTTCACTTGCGTGACAGTTGTCCTCATCCGATAACGACGATCCGCTTCTATTCACGCGTGAGATAAAAAATGCCAATACTCGTAGTACATTTTCTTAGCACATGCGGTACGGAGCTTTTATCTTCTTTATCTACGATTTTCCATCAAATTGTTAATGTCTTTAGGTAATGTAAAAAAGGGTCAACGATTTTGATCTAGAAAGGAAAAGGTAAGGAGGATTTCTTTGATGCCACAACGGATGGGAAAACAGAAAATTTTGAATTTGATCGCAGAAGACATAAGAAAATCTGACACTTAACCACCATGAAGTTATCTCATTTGAAGGGCAACTTCTTATTGCACTCATGTGAGTATAAATATATAATTACTTACAGTAAAATCTGTCTAAGCCGGAATCGATCGGGACGCAAAAAAATTCCGGTGTAGAGAGATTCCCGTTGTCCATTTTTATTAGACTTGTGATATTGTCGTTTCTGCCCTGAAAGTAGTAAATTACATGCCTTTATTATAATTATAAAAATACATTAACATATAACATGTCTATGGCAGAAATTACCACAAATGAATATTAAACACTACATTGGAAGCTTCTGAGGTGAAAAATGAACAACTTACTGGCTGTGTTCAGCCTCCGTGCTTACTCATTTAATGCACAATGCGTCACAACCCAGAACTGTGACTTTCTGATAACCTCGTATGGCTTACAAAATCTGGAAGTTATTCTAACAAAAACGCAGACAGCATCAAATAATTCTTTGCAGTAACTTCAGTATAAATTGCCTCGCACAATCCAATAATGAAAATGTATTTAAAGATCTACAAAAATCATACAATTTACAAACTAACGTAAATACACCAACCTGATAGAATCACTGCTATTAATCAAATAATAATAGATGCAAATAACTATTGTTTTTCTGTTGCTACATTTAATACAGGTTTCAGTGCCCACACTGCCCTGATTCTAACACTTCAAACAGAAATAAAAATCGCAGAACAGACAACTTTCTAAGAAATTCGTAACTATATCCAAGGAAACATAATAAAATTTCGAAACTTACTCAGATTCGAGAGCTGGAATGAAGTATATATGGTAACTGATACACATGATAAGTTTAACTAATTCATAAATATATACTTAAAGACATTTCAATGCCATTTTCCCGCAAAAATTCAAAAAGGTCCAAAATAAGAAAACTAAATCGTGGATTATCAAAGGCATCAAAGTGACATGTGAAAGAAAACGCAACATGAATAAAATACTAACAAATAACAAATGTAACTCACAACTTCATTTCACATCACAAAATATAGAATTCGATCCTCAAAAAGTAATCAAACAAGCAAAAATTATGACAAATGATAAGTACATTGCAAGTGCACGTAATAAAACAAAAGCTATGTGTGTCATTATTAAAAAAGACTACAGCACCAACTAATATTAACAGAAAAAATATCGAGCTCCACTACAAAGGCCAAACTGTACAAGATCCACAAGAAATAGCTAATATAATCAATGAACACTTTTCACAAATTAGTAAAAAGTTAATCTCTCAACACTCTCTAAACAATAAAACACACCAACCAAACACTAATGTTACACAAATTGTAAATTACATATTTTTATATGAAACCACCCCCTCTGAAATTTTTAAAATCATTGGACAAATGGAGAATAAATTCTCAGCAGATCTGGACAACACTCCAGATTTTATCAAACACAGTGCACCATGTACAGTCCAACCACTAGCTCATATCTGCAATTACTCTAAAAACAGGCACTTTCCCAGATATACTCAAAATGGCAAAAATTAAACCAATGTTTAAAAAAGGGCAATAGTTATGATCCAATGAACTACAGACCAATCTCCCTGTTATCAGGATTTTCAAACATTCTGGAAAGGCGTTTCAATGATAGACTCAAACAGTTTCTCAATGCAAATAATGCCCTCACAAATGCACAATATGGCTTCAGGAGTAATAGATCCACAGACACAGCCATCTTCTCCCTTTTAAATGACATGCTTGTTGCACTAAATCAAAAGGAAATTCCCATTGGCCTTTTCTTAGACTTGTCAAAAGCTTTTGACATTATTGACCATCACATACTTTTAACAAAACTATAAATGCTAGGGATTCGATGCATTGTAGGCCAATGGATCAAATCATATTTATCAAACCGTAGCCAAATAGTTGCCCTCCAGCACACTAAAAAAACAAAATCTCCTCACACTATTCCTGTCTTCAAATGACGTGTTCTACAGTGTGAAGGAATATTGAAATCACAACATTATTTTCCTTAGAAAATATAAATAAAAATTTCTTATCCCATTTGACTCTCTGTTGACAGTTTCAAGCTGAAGCCATAAAAAAATTTAAAAAAACTGGCACATCACGTCCTGTGACGTAGAAGAAAATATTCTGTGTCTCTCTGGATTTGCTAGATGCATTAGGTGCTGTAGTAGAACTAGGAGTACAAATAGAAAAGAATCTTGTTAAAACCTACCTTCTCCTCACCATTTCACGTTTTAAACATATAGTGCATGAAATTGTTGAAATTTATGTAGTTGCTACCATAATTGATATCATGTACTGTTTTAATATTATTATTACTATTATAAGAAACTGTACAAATCTTGAAATGTTAAATTATTTGCTACTAAAAATAATTATCTACTGTACAATATCCTAATATATCTGTTGCAAGTATCGTAGTATAATTCCTAGGCTAATGGCCCCACCTCGGTCAGTTTTTTTGTTCAGTTTCCCTGGTCCCTTGAGCAAATGCTGTAATGGCCCCTTGTTTCGCTCCTGAACAGTAATATAACTTCTCTCTTTCCCCCCAAGATATCACATTGACTCGTCATACACGATTGTAATTATATATGTGACTCAATAAATATTATTATTATTATTATTATTATTATTATTATTATTATTATTATTATTATTATTAATCATAGGAGCATCGTACAGCACCGGAGAGCATTCTCACCGGGTCACAGAGCCGAGGATAAAATAGATCAACTCTTCGAACTATTATCGATGGTGGATGAAGACGAGCCAACCCTTCTGTAGGTGGTGATTTAAACTGCAGAAGCGAGAGGCCAAACCATAAAACATCCACGATCATAGACGCATTAGCCCAGAAGGCTCAGGACTGTTTCTTCGGAACGACAAAAAAAAAAAACAAAAAAAAAAAACCAACCTTCATAGCGCCAAATGTACAGAGAACCATCGATCTAGCTTTCTCACGAGGCTGCACAACCGGATACCCACCCACACTGCTCAGATACTCAGTCGCGGTGACCGTTAGGAAACATCTGCCAGTCAGAGTTTCTTTAAACATCCTAAACGAGCGAACAATCCAACGCAAAAGACGATCAACAAAGCTTCAGAGCGGAGTAGTAGAAAATGAAATAGAAGAGCTAGAAGATGCAAAGGAATACATATTAAATAACAAGCTGGACAACGCCACCGAAATAATTCAGAAAATAATTGGCAAAGCCACAGAAAGTACAAATCCAAAAGGGAAATTTGTATAGAAATGGTTCGACGGAGAATGATATGTGGAACAAAGAAAAGTGAATGCGCTGCATGCTCATAACCAACAACCGGAACAGGGCAAGGACCAAGGCTACTTCAATGTTAAAAAGAAATACAAGGCTCTGATCAAAGAGAAGAAAAACAATTTAGAGAAAAAGAAGGGAAACAATTGCTAGAAGAAGCAAGAATAAATTCATACATTGTCCCACAAACTAATATAAGGTTTATAATAAATACATAGCAACGAAGAAATGAGATGTTAATTTCAAAAACATCCTAGACCAAGAAGGGAAACAACACATCCCTACATCAAAAGTTTTAACGACTTCAATATATCCCTGGGTCCTCTTCTCACCGGAGGAAGTGAAGAAAGCAATATTATCACTCAAATACAATGAAGCGGCAGGTCCAGACTACATTTATAATGAACGCCTTGCCAAATCAACAACGATGCTATGCGAACTGTGGGCAAACATTTTTAACAAATGCGCAAAAGTTGGTGACATTTCCAAAAAATGGAGAGAATCAACCATCAAGGTGCTCGAAGGAAGAAGGGCTTTACGAACATCGAAGATACCAATGCTTATAGAGGTATCGCTCTAGAGTGTGCCCCATTCAAACTACTATACAAAATAATCACATTGTGAGAATATCCGAAAAACTAGACGCCAACTTACCAGACAAACAATTTGGCTTCCGCCAAATGAATGGCATAGAGAACGTCACGAAGAAGAAAGAAAGGTAAAATATATGCTATTTTTATCGATTTTGTAAAATTCTTCGACTCCACCAAAGGGTAATGGGTTATGGACAAACTCTGAGCAGTACTCGGCACACGTAATGTATGGACAAAACTTAAAAGCTACATACTGAAATACAACGAGATGCGCGTAGACGGAAGTCTGTCAGACCCAATTATCCGTGGCGGTGGGTGAGTTAAATTTAAGGGTGTTGCAAACGCAATGGTCGTAAGGGAACGGAGGGCCTTTCTCTCCAGTATTTCCCATTTGATTAACGAGTACAATTATTAAAATTATTTAAGAACATTTTACCTGAAATTCAAATATATTTTAAAATAAGTGTACATTTTAAAATAACTTAAAACCACTAATAAAGAAAAAAAGGATACGAAATATTTTCCTTTCGATTCCAAGAAGCTGATTATAAACTTTTCTCGAGTGCGGCACCCACGTGTAGTACGCGCCATGACCGCAAGGGGCGCTGCCGCTGTGTAATCGGGCTGAGGTCGGCGTCACATCCGATGCCGGCGACAGGTCGGCCCACATGGCAGGTCCGGCGTATCAAATTTCTTTCAATGTGCGCAACGACTGATAAGTAAATGTTGGGCAACTGCATTTGGAGGTGAAGGGGCACGATGTCTACTATGCTACTGACTGCGACCTGACCCGAGAATTTGTGAAGAAAATTAATATTTATAATATTAATAACCAATCTTGAAAAATAATGTTTTAATTTCTCATTTATTGCTTTATATTGGTTTTGAACGTGGCCCTTCTGAACGTATAGTGTCCATGTTACGATAGTTTAATTAGGCAACAATCGGAACGAGACATTTATTTTCAAATTTATCAATATACTCAAAAATGCGAAATTGTAATCTTATCTTGTTTACTCGAAAACCCAATCGCTGTTTTTTCAGATGAACAAATTTCTCTATCATTAATTACATTGAAGTTACTGGTTTCACGGAAAAGTTGCTTCTCTGCTAGTATTTGACAAGACTGCGAGGGCGCAAGATCGCTCGGTTGTCATTGTATTTCTATCAAATGTTTTTATCTACCTTATTATTGAAAATGATCGTTCAGCTTCTGAAGAAGTCGTTCGGGTAGTGAGAAGAATTCGCAGACTTCTGGAAAAATTTCTTCCGACATTTCATTTTGTAGCATTACTTGAAATATTGGTACCGCTCATGTTGGATTTCTAAATTTGCTTCTCTTGTACATTCCTTGGAACAGTGTTCTGCACTGAATTTGACGACGATTTTTAAAGCACTGTCAATGGTACTAACAAAATACATTAACCCATCGAATAATCCCAGGGTTTCCGATTTTTCACTTTCGTCACACCCTGACAACGCAAGCTCAAATTAACCACAAAATTTGACACTGTTTATGAGTGCCCAATATATGTGTGTTCTTACGCCCTTCATCGTTGTCGTTTTACAGTGAGACGATTACTGTCGTCAAGCCAAATCACAATATTCAAGTAAAGACAGTTCAACTTTACTGTTTTTGGGAGATGTGTCTCTTGATGATTTTTAAGTTTCTCATTCAAATGGTTCATGTCATTATAACCGGTCTTCGACCACACTTTCCCCTCCTTGCTAAATAAGAAGCCAGGAAAACAAAATAAATTTATTGTTTTCTTCACATTCACGTAGTCACTTTTGTGTCGAATAAACTTTAGCATCGTCGAAGAAACTTTCGTTTTGCTGGTTTCACAGTTGTTTCAATTTTCAGAACAGGCTGATCCGGACCAAGCTTCTTGATTGAAATAATTGAACACCACGATGTACGGACACTATAACTAAAATATTATTCAAACCTGAGATGTAAAACACATTTTTACCCTGATTTTAAGTAGGCCCTCACCATCCACATCAGAAACAAAACTTCGGAGTATCGTATCGGGGCCACTGTTTTACGATATGTGCTGCGTCAAGCGGACTCCACGGCGTAAGTGTGAACATGATCCGATGGCGAAGTGATAACCAATGGTCCTTATGGAACGACGAACGAGGTCAGAGCGAAGTGTTGTTCCGAAAACGTGCACAGCAACGTGGCCTCATCGGTTCGCCAGTGTAATACTGGTATGGAAATTATAAAAACAGGCGCAGAAAAAAGTCATACTTTTATTGGGATTGTAATAACGGAGGATACATTCTATTTTGTTCAATTTTTTGGGTGTTGCGTGAAGCTGTGAATCTTATGAAGAACTGCCCCTGCCAACTGTCCAAACAAACGGAGTACTTCAGGGTGACCCACGAAGTCCCCTACTATTCATCCTCGCATCTACAGACCTGATCGACCTAACAATAAAATACCCATAGGTCGATGGCGTAGTAATATGGTCAGAGAAAATAAACACTTTTTAAGAAGCCAAAGATGAAACGTAAAAATGGTTCAAAACCCGAAACTTGGAGATCAACAGAATCATGACAAAATCTATGATTTAGGGATTTCCCCACAAAACACATTTTAATCGATGGTAGTAAGATAGAAGCAGCCCCTCATTTCAAATACTTAGTGATGACACTACAAACAAGTGATAGAATCTTCTCCAAACACATTGTAGAGAAAAACCTCTCAAGCACATGGACTTTTGGACATGAACACAGCTATGAAACTTCTTCAAGCAAATGTCTTACCAGCCATTATATTCAGTATTGATATCATGTGAGAAAAACTCACAACAGGAAATCTATACAACCTGGAAAAAGAGAAAGCCCTATTTCTAAAGCGAGCAATGGGTTTATCTAAAAGAACAATATCTAGACTGGCATATGTACTTTCCCAAGAAGCATTCTTGATAGAGGATCTCAGCCTACAATTCCTCATGCTAAATTCTAAAGCAGCGGAATCAATCCTACAAAGCCTGAACAGAAAAGAAAATAAATATGGCCAGTTTTACACGTCTGAGGCTATGTGTAATAGAAACTGGAAGTCGGCAAACTACGAGATGCGTCACGAGGCCACGAGGTCTGCAGTGCATGGTTTTCACTATCTGATGTATAAACTGAAGACTTTCCAGGAAGCCGGCGTGTGCGAACGATACCAAATCCAGCAGTGTAAAGAAAAACGGCAGTCAATCAATCACTATGATTAACAGAAACTGTGCGACTTGGTATTAATCTTTAAATGTGATATTTGTATTATTTTATTGTCTTATTCTCTATAAAAAGATTGCACACATGTCCGTTTTTTCAGTGTAATAAATTAAGGTTTGAATATTCCTCTTACTAAGCACCTTTTCCATTTCTTAGATATTTGTCGATAAAATATGTAAAAAATAAATAAAGAATATTAAAATAATTATTTTACTCGATCGTTAAAACTTATGAATTGTGGAAGACATTTGACTTTCAAATAGTGGCGCGCAATTGGCCATTAAAATTTGTTGGTAGTAGTGAAACGTCTGAACTAAATTTGATCAAGAAACGTTGGCATCTCATGTTGTCATTGACATATGAGAACGAAGCGTAATGGACGACGTAGCGAATTTGTTGGAAAATTTAATTCGTAAGTTCTTTATTAGTACTTCCTATCACGAAGATTGCAATCTCTCTCTGAAACCTGATGCACGAGTTTATTATTAGCTTCGTTTCCCGAGCTTGCCACTTTTACTATATTACATCTCCATAAGTGGTCAAAACACTGTCACCGCAAGCTGTTATTCTGTTTAAATTGTAACATAAAATCAAATTTTCTGACTGGGATGCAAATTTCTGGAAAATTGGCCGATTATTTGTTATGTCGAAATTTTGTATTACAAAGTGTTCTGTCTTTTCTGCAGACAAGGCAACAAACTCAAAAAACCTTGTTCCTAATGATCCTGCTATTATGGAAGTTATCAACCTTTTGGAGAGAGAACCGTATTATGCTCATGTTGCAACAAGGCTCATAGCATTGAAAATACAATCCCCTAAAGAACTGGAAGCGTTACAAACACTCTCTGTGAGTATTTATTTAGTTGATATACTTGTTGCTTACTTTTAGAACAATACATTTTTTCAGTTTGTAAAATTTGTAATATATCCTGGAATATTTAATGCACTAGAAGAGCTATTGAAGCATTTGAATTGATGTCCAATTAATGCATGCAAATCATGCTCCATATTTTAAATGATTATTTCTTTACATGTTTTGCAGCTTCTGGATTCATGTATGAAACATTGTGGAGTGGGGTTTCATGCTGAAGTGGGAAAATTCCGTTTTCTAAATGAAATGATTAAACTGGTCTCACCTAAGTATTTGGGTTCACGTACCCCACTGACAGTTCGTCAGCGAGTTTTACATTTGATGCATTCATGGACACAAGAGTATCCAAGGGAGTTAAAGATTAAAGAAGCTTATGATATGCTCAAGAAACAAGGAGTAGTTAAGGTACTCTATGCTAAAAATAATTGTTTGCAATCCTTTTTTTTTAATATATTTATAATTTCTCATTACTGTTTCAGTTGTCTGAGTATGAATGTGTGGTTTGTATTATGGTATCAAGGAGATAGATTCCTTGTTAAACATATGTGACATGAATTTTTTTTTTTGTTGGTAGGATGATGCACTTTATGCCACTCCACAATCAAACATTCCTATTATTCCACCGTCACGTCCAAAAAATTCTATTTTTGAAGATGAAGAAAGATCACGGTTATTGCAAAAACTATTACAGAGCAAAAATCCAGATGACCTTCAAGCTGCTAACCGATTAATAAAGAGTATGGTGAAAGAGGTAAGCTAGAGTGATTCATTCAAGTAATTAAATTATGGAGGAAATTCTGTAATGTCTTTAAATTTTGATGTAGGATGAACGTCGTGTTGAATTAAACACGCGTAGAATTACAGAACTAGAGTCAGTTCATAATAATGCAAGACTTTTGTCAGAAATGTTGGATTCATATCGTCCTGGACAAACATCAGAAGAAGAATTGGAGTTAATTAAAGAATTACATCAAAGTTGTGAACGTCTCCGACCGAATGTATTTCGTCTGGCTTCAGAAACTCAAGATAATGAACAGATGCTTAATGAAGTTCTCAGTGCTAGTGATGAATTGGGCCAAGTTTTTGACAAATATGCTGCTGTGATTATTCGGGGGGAAGTACCACAACCAGAAAATAAAAATGCATCACTTCTTGATCTTAGCACACCAAGTGAAGAAACAGTGCCAGCAATTTCAAGTACATTGCTAGGTATGTGTAAGTTATTATAATAAGTAAGTTTGCAAAAGGTATTAAATATAATTATTAAAATACAAATTAGTGTCAAGCATTATTGTGTTTTTCAGTAGTTATTAAGTAAATGAAGTAATGCAGGCTTAACTGAATGGCATCGATGTGATTATGTAAATAAATTTAAAAAATCTGTTCCATTTCTGCATTGGAGAGGTTCCATTTTATGCTGTGTGAACTACTTTTTAACTTCAGACTTTGGAGAAATTTTCTGGCTAATGCAGATTTCCAGGTTGACGGTTTAGACAGATTATACTGTATTTACACTATATATGATATGTATATATGATCACATACTAAACATGTTAGTACATTGCACTACAACATTTTTCTCAGTGTAATATTTCTTGAGCTGCCTTTTTTTTTAGTAAATATGGATTTACTTATTGATTTACACTTTCTTTAAACTAGGAATAGAAAATAGTAAACTCAATACCTCAAATTTCGGGAATCAAGCACTTACATGTGTAATGTAGTTTTTGTTATGTGGAGAGTATCAATGTTTGGTTGAAAGGTATATTATTAGGATATTTGTTGTAAATAAGCTCTTGTTTACACTGTTAATTGTTGTTTGTATAACGTTCTTGAAAAGTTATGATTTGAAATTATATTTTCTGATATGTGCTAGTTATTTATTTATTAAATATTCCAATGTTGCTTTTTTCACACACAAAATATAATTCACTGTTTTGGAAACATTTCTGTTGTGTGTGTGTGCATGTGCATGTATGCTCATGCAAGTACGTGTGTGCATGTATATTCAAAGACCATTTATTTTAATTTTACAATGCTTATAAACTAACGATTTTGAACTCTAACAAGTTGAGAAGGAGTAAGCATAAAAACACACATTTTAAAATTATCTTGTGTTTCATATTTGCATAAGAAGCACTATACAAGATAGATATATGGACCAAGTAATTGCATTTGGCACTTCCGTGAACATTAAAACTTTTTTATTTAAAAAATTGAATGTGTGTTACATAATGCATTTGTTGTCATCTTATAAGGGAGAGTAAATTTCAACACACAGTCACATCTGTGAGAAATTGTAATGGATCTGGATTATAACATTTTTTAGAGCAAAATAATGAGAATTGCTGCTTATGTGTCGAGTGATAATTGAGGAATGTTTAAAAATTTATCTTATTCATTTGATAACAGGGAACAGCTGTTAATAGGATATGTATTCACTATAGAACTTAATGAGTACAGTGTGTTTGCTAAATTCGGAGAATGATATGTAAATTTTAGAGCAAGCAGTTTTTTTAAATGTTCACAGGAATATTGAATTGTAAAAGCTGAGGTGAATTAAGCAGATATTTGTTTTAGTAATAAAGTATTTTAAGATACTGTAGAGCATACTTTTCTACAGGAGCAAAAAGTGATACCAAACAAACTACTAGTCCTTCTGTTGGAGGGTTGAAATCTGACATTGAAGTTCTTGGAGACATATTTGGTGCTTTGTCTGTGCCAGAAACATCTGCTCCTGTAACAAATATCCTTCAGCCAGTAGCACTTCAACAACAAAATTCGAAGCGTGAGTATTTTAGTACATTTAATGATGTTAACCATCTTATTATACAGTTATAATTCTCAAATATCTAATGAAAATTTCTACAACTTTTTGTAGGTTTTAATTTTGTTTCTAAAGCAGGTCATTTAATGTTTTGCAATCAGTAAAAGATTATGTTAATTTTTAGTTTGTGCTCCAAAACAGATTTAGATCATGTATCATAAACATTTGTATGCACTTTTAAAGATTTTAGAAACAAACACCATTGCCTGTCATTTAAAATTCAATAAAGATTTATTTAAATTCACATACAGATTGTCATAAATCAGCAAGTACATCATTGTATTACTAATGTTTGCTTATTGAAAATGTTTTAGAATCTACCATTTTAGATACTCCTGATAAACCGAGTAAACAGAGAGCATTGGAAGATTTGGATGTTTTAAGTGAAACCTTATTGAAACAGAATTTGCCTACTACATGTAAAATGGGATCTCAGTTTTCCAAGTGAGTAAAATACATTTTTGAATAGTTATTTATGAAGCCTTCTTCACTCAAAGAAAAATTGATTATTTTTGAGTAAAGTATTTTTGAGTACTTTTATTTGTTCTAATATTTGTTAACACGAAATCATTCCTCATTTTTTCTTATTATACGCCTTGTTTTATTAATTAATTCCTTCATTAACATTTGTGCTGTACCTCGGGCCTGTTAAAACTGTAGCACTTCATCCTTGTTCAAATATTTTACAATTAATACTTCTAGTTGAATCGCCATTAGTTCCTAAATTAAGGTATATTTATCAGAATATTTTGAATATTTTACTTTGGCTGTTTCTACTATTTGGTACTTACTGCTTGAAAATTTACCTTAATAAGTCATATTTCATGGAGAGTTGTTTGCATTAGATGGTTTTTGTCTCTTTGATCACAAATAAGGTACTAACACCATTTAAAAGTATGTGTTCATGTGTTATTTAAGGCTTTTTCTATAAGTAAAATATTACTTTTATCCTTCATTACTTTCAATCTTTAAAATATAACTTAAATCTGTTTGTTCTGACAAACAGATTTAGATCATGTACCATTCAACTTTTGTTAAAGGTTGTCTGATTGTAGAAACCTTCAATATACATGTTTTTATGGTTTATGATGTATTCATATGTTCAATGTAATTATAATAAAAAATTTATGTAAATGTTTATTTATAAATGGACTTGATCAGGTCCACAGCGAAGGTGCCAATGAATTTGCTAGGGAAGTCTCAAGAAGTGTCATCATCAAGTTCAAAATTTTCTGAAAATACAAGCTTGCCTGGACTTGAAGCTACATCTGCTAGTGAGAAGAGTGCAACAAATCTAGATCTTGACTTTCTTATTGGAGGATCTGTCAAGTCATCAGCTAAAATTTCAGTTGGAACCTCGAGCAACTCTGAACTGTTAAACGGTGATGACTCAATGGTTGATCTTTCTGAAGACCTTGATACTCAACATTCCCCTGAATCCTCTATATTGAATACGGATAATCTACCAGAGCCTATGACTGAATCATTATCTTTAAAAACTAGTACTGAACATCTTGATGTTACTAAAGAAGAAAACAAAAATATACAAGCAAATGAAGAAAAGAAAGTTGAAATCAAGCCACTGACTGATATTTTTGTATCTCTTGACAGTATTAAACCTGGTGAGTTAGCTGTGAAATAATTTATGTAATCACACTTAACCTTTTGCGTTCCTAATTCTTTTGGCTCTCTGTTTTTGTCAGCTTTTTATTTAAACCCACTGATGTGCCACCGTGCTAAGCTTGCAACACATCAGCAGTATCTGAATTTTTGGGCGGAGGAGTAAAGTTTTTGTAGAACAATTAAAATGGGTTTGGCTCACATCAACCCTTTTTTTAACCACTTAATGATTTTTTAACTGCGTAATAAATGAAGATGACAATAAAAATAATAGATCTCTGTTGTATGGCATCTTGCATATTTGACAAAATTTCTGGAGGTTCCGGGAAATAAAGTAGGATTTCCATTATGCCTTGCTGATGCTGTATCATCGAACTATTATAATTCGCTGGGGAAGGTAACCATTCATTTTACATTAACATACCTTTACTCAGTTAATTCTGTAACAAATTGACTAATGTTATCAGGCTTCTTGTTCGTCAGTTTCAATTATACAGGAAACTTGCATGGCCATGTTTAAGATGCACCATTTTTCAAAACTATTGCATTTATTAAACCATTATCGTATTTGTACAGCACAACGTTTTGAGGCACACAATTTGCCTCATCAGGTTAAAATCGATACATTCTATTCAGTATTATACCTTATGACACAACAACTTTAAAAATAGAAGGTTATACAATACAAGAATACGTTTTTGAACTCACTTTAGTGTGTAATAACCAGAATTCACCAGAAGGGTTAAATTTAAAAAACATTATTTGACAGGTATTAAAGGTCATAGGGAGAGGAATTTTATGTCTCAAAAACATCTTGAAATATGCTCTTAAAAATTGCATTTATGACCTAAATATTCCCAAATATGCACTTTAATATGCAAATGAAATTAGCTATATTTCATTTCCTGCATTAACCTATTTGATAATATTCAGGAGAAGCTTGCTTGGAATGAAAATAAATATTTTTGTGCAAACTCAATATCATCTTAATTATTTCATGGGAAGAATAATTGAAGTTAATATTCACATTAGAGAAGTACATTGTACATCTTTTATTGTTTCTGTCATGTTTAAAAAAATATGTCTAGAAATTGCCTACATTTGTACAAGTATTTTGCCATCTGCAGAAAATAAAATAAAAAGAAACTGTGAAAAGCTCATTGTAATTGATGAACGCTCACAAATAAATAGATCATATGAAAAGTTGAAATGGTTTAGTGATAAGTCTCTTTTAATGAAATATGCAAAATATGCCTCTATAATTACATGAATATGCACCAAATGAAAAAAATGGCCAGCACTAACATTGATCAGCACAACATGACAAATAAAATGGTTTGATAAATGCAATAATTTCGAGAAAAAGGTTCTTAAATATGGCCATAGTTAAAAAAAAAAAAAAATTGAATAATGGCCTGAAAGTACACAATACCAAACATGATAGACCTGTACCAATTGTCTACTCTGCATTTGTGCACATCCTGATGAGCTTTGTACAAGCTCAAACAAGGACAAAAAAATATGTCTTGTGAGACTCAACATTGGAGCAGGTGATCGTTTTTAGAATGTCACGAAGTAGAAGCGCAAAGGGTTATAAGCATTGCTAACCTTTCTTTCATTTCCTTTTTTTTTTAATTGGGCATTGTAAGAATAAACTTAATAACAGAATAATACTTAAATTGTGTTTTAGGTTCTGAACCACCTCTTCCAGTGTTTGAGGAACGAAATGGTGTTTCAGTTATATTACATTTTGCAAAAGATACGCCAAGGCCAGATGTTTCTGTAATTGTTGTTACCACCATCAGTAAAAATTCCCTACCTCTTCAAAACTATATATTTCAAGCAGTGGTTCCCAAGGTAATTCTTAAAATAAATGTTTTTTGAATTTGTGTTTTAATGCAGATCATAATTTAGCATGTATGTTTTAGACCTGCAAATGTCGACTTCTCCCACCATCTGGATCAGACTTGCCTGCTCATAACCCTTTTCTTCCTCCATCTGCTATTACCCAAGTAATGCTTATTGCAAATCCCAATAAGGTAAAAACAATTTTGAGATACTTTCTTGCAAATCTTACAACTATGCACTAAAAATTTCTTCTTTGTATCTCATCAATTTTTTTTTTTTAGGAACCAGTATCGTTGAAGTTCATGGTGAGTTATACGATGGATGATGAAACATTTACAGAAATGGGTGAAGTAGAGAAATTACCGATAGTGACATGAATTTGAAGTTGGGAATTCTCCTGGGAAAGGTACATCGCCTTCAAGCTTTTTAGTTTAAAATTTATTTCCAGATATCTAGTTTCTGCAGTGCTAATTGACTTTAGTTTTTATATAGTTTTTGGGTAAAGGAATTCGAGTTTTGTTCCTGATTTTTTTGTAGTGAATATTCTTCTTAGGTATTCTGTCTGTTGTCAGTAGATGTTATATTCATTTTGCTATAGCATTTGTACAAAGCTTACAATATATGAAGGAACTGAGTTTTAATTAAATGTAATTACATTAAGTGAACTAGTCGTTCTAAATTGATATGCCTGTTATGATACATGTGTTTTGTTGTGGGTGTCGAAATTGTGCAGCATGAATGTAGTTTTAAAGCAGCAGTCATTATTTTTCCATTTGAATAATTGTGCAGTATTTTGAGTACTTATTGTGTGCAGTTCTATTATTTATTTCCCCCAATAATGTTATCCAAATATCAAGAAATCTTCTCTGCAAGAACTTGTTACTAAATGAAACTATTGAAATAAGAATCTCATTGTAAAAAAAAAAAAAAAAAAATGAAAACAATGGAATCAAATATTAAATAATAAAATTGATTCATAATGGAAACACATTATCGTTGTATGAACATTGTCTTTTTTATAAATTTCTTCTGACTTATTTACAAGTGGTAGTAATGCTGTAAAATTTTCTTTTATCACTAGAAATACTATCTGTGATTCCTGAGCCTGGGGTGCTTATTGTAAGCAACTCTAGCATGTATATAATGTAAGTATGTAAAAGAAGATAATTATTAAATGCATTGATTGTATCTTGACACTGTTATTATTATTTTTTTCCTAAAATATCTTGTGAATTTACTGTTTTTCATTTAATTGTATTATTATTTTTGAATATCTGTTAGTTTTGTTTGGTTAATCTGAGAAAGTGATAGCATTCCTTGTTGGAGAAATTCAGTGAAAGAATGCAATATTTCGTTATCTTCATTGCCCTTGTTATTCATCCAAGAATCTGGATGAATGAAATTATGTAATCAAGAATTTTATTTGAACTATAATAAATTTCTTGTAGTATTTGTAAATGAGTTATTTAGAAGATAATGCTATGATGCATAACTAATTTAGAAGTGTTTGTATTTTCAGCATGTAGGATAAAAAATATTTATTGTGCTAATTTTGCATAAAATATTGACATTTTTATAGAGAATCTATTAGACATTAAAAAGACATTGATTTATCAACCTATAGTAGAAGTTGCTTCCAGTCTTCCATGTTACTTTTCAATTTTTTAAATTTTCAATAAATACTTCTAATAGAAGTGTAAGTATTGTCATGTTTTTATTCAAAACAGTTCCTTTCCTTATTGAAAAGCAATTACTAAGTGCTTTTCTGAGGTAAATATATAAAATCATGTTCTTTTGACTTGACATTTCATATGCTCCATTTAAATGGATAAGATGGATGAACATCCATGTACAGTACTAGTATCTGAATTAGACTAAAAATACTGCTAAGAAAAGATATGCAAGTGATAATGGATGATTTGATCTATCCACCTAAGTGTAGGGAAATGGATTAAGCCAAGAAGAAGAATGACTCAGCATTACTTCCATATTTGCTGTTTAATTATTGCTGAGGTTTACAAGAAATGTACTGTTGTAGCCTGGGTCTAGATTTGGTATCTTACACAGTGCAGTAAGTGTCAAAGAGTTCATTTCTGGTGTATTAAAAATTAATTGTAATATTTTTTTAAATTATCTTTAAGTGGTTGGTTACTTATTCCTTCAATTATTTAACTTATTCATTACTCCCTGAATCCTGTAAATGGTAAATGACTGAGTTTTTTCTATTTAAAATTTTTTAAAGTTACAGTTAAAACTATTTAAATAGAAATTTTGTTAACCTTCTGGCATATACACTACATCTCGGATAAAGTCAGAATATACCTAAGAAGATTAAAATTTATCAGAATAGTCTTATCCAGTATTATGTTTTTATTTATTTTTAGAATTTGTGGTTTGTTGAGTGGCTGTATTATTTGTTCTGTGTAATGAAGATTGGATCATTATGCATATCACAGACATAGAGCATGTAGAATTAATATAATCCTGGTAAACAAAATCAGTTTTTAATATATATGGTTTTAATGGCAAATTATTTGAAATAATATTTCATACAATAGGGTGGTAATGAAAATTGTCATTGCGAATCATTTATATGTTCATTCTCTCAGAATTTGGAAAACATTTTCAACCTGAGAGCAATGTTTAAATGTTGCTCTCAGCAATGGAATGGAACCTTCCAACAATTCAGACAACTGTTATGTATTTTAACCATACTTTTTGTTCATTTTCTCATAATTTAAGAAGTAATAAAAGAAAACGTAATGGAAACCAGACTTGCATAAGATTTTCAAAACTAAGTCGTAAACGTGTAATAAAATTAACATGTGCGAAAGGTGCAGAAGAGTGCTGGCAAACACTTAAATCACTGGAATCTTTTTATAAATTTTCAATTTTGATCATAAACTAGGTTTTAATGTGTTTTTCAAGTGATAATACTGTTAGATATATTGTTTATTTTCAATACTATTCAACACTGACGCCCAGTGAAGATAATTTACAAATTTCTTGTCATCTATCTGTTTTTCTTACAATTATCTGCCTAACAATTTTCAGTATGAGAGTTTAGAGAAATTAAATTTAACAGTGTCAACGGATAACAGTGCAATGTCGGAGGGTTAAAGTTTTGTCAATGTGGATTTAGAAGATATGAAGTTAAATGTCAAAGTAATGATATTTGCCTAAGATGCAGCAAATTGTTAAAAATTTGTTTGTCTCAAAAACTATTTTATATTCAGTGTATATTGCTCTTTGGGTGTTTGTGAAATATTTTGTATATTTGTGGGTAAAAACACATTAATGATAATCATCTTGTTCTCATCTTTTGTTTTTTAAGCAAAAGAAGAAGATAGTATACATTTGTTTGCTATGCCAGAGATATCTGTAATGATACAAACAAATGTCCTCTCCAAAAGCTGTTACATTGAGTGCAGAAATCAGCTATTCTCAAACATGTTTTATTATATGCTGTAAAGATGTCAGATCCCTTTACCTTTAATAGTATAATTTGCACAAAAATATTGATTAAAAAGATGTTTTGTGGAAAGAAATGTTTGTGTGATATCAAAAATAATTTCGGTTTGTAGATACACACTCATTGCCAATTGTTTATCCATTTTTGTCCTGCTAACTAAGAAAAAAGTATTATTTTCTGTGAGTAATTTCTCTTTGCCTTTCATAATTTTTCTGCTGGCAATTTCAAAGTTGATGGAAAAAATGACAAGTATTTTAATGAAAATACAGGTAACAAAGCAAGTTTTATGATTGCACATGATAATAACACAATCATTGTACCTTAAATTATTCATTGCTGCTGTGTTTAAGGCAGCATCATGGTTCATGTTTGTGGGAAGTGCATTGCACATTAAGTGATCTAGCCTTGATACACAGATTGGCAAGAGTGAATGTCTGTGAGATGTAATGATGTATATGAATGTGATATAGACAGTAATTTGTAATTAACATGTAAAGTACCATGTATCACTTTATTATGCAAAGACTGGAAAGTAATAAATATTATTTTCATTTTGCAAAAAAAAAAAAGTGTCATTGGGTCACCAAATGTTTATTTAGTGGCACATGTGTAAAAGTAGTAAAAATTGTAATTCATAAATTGTTTATACACTATGTATACTTCCAAATGTATAAGTTTCCTTGAAATATGAAAATAGTGTACTTATATGTTAATAGAATTGTGTTATACCATTTTCTCCTCATTCATTTTAAATATAATATTTCAAGGTGTATTTTAGTTTTAATCATCCCATTTTTATTGTACCGTATTAGCTCAAGGAAAATATGAAGGCTGTAAATTATGAAAAAGTTTGTGGCGTAAAACATGTTTCTATACTTTTTATATCTTTGAATTGCATTTAAAAATGATTGCACAGATATTAAAACAGTTTGTGTTTAATAAACAGTTGCACAGGTTATTAAAAAAGCATAGAATCAATTATGAAACTACGGGAATTATTTAACTGTCATCAGAAATTCTCCTTGTATTTGAACTTTGAAAACTGCTCAAGCGTATTAATAGTATGAAGCTTAATAACATAACTGCCATTGGATAAGGATGTTTGCAGCAATGATGGCTCAAGGGGTTTAAAACAAATTGACAGACTCTGTCATTTGCAAACACTAGTAAGCCCATAGGCGCAAGTTTCATTTGCCGCAGCTGTGCTATTCTGTGTAGTCGTCATGCCTCCTCCCGAATTTCAGAATCATGATTATGTTAAAGGGCCAGATCACAATGAACACAGCAAAACATTGCTCCTTGCATTGTTGAAAAATTTTAGCTTCCTCACCATTGTTCAGTTTCACTTGGGCAAAAACGCATTGACAAAGAAAGTTACAGTATTTTTAAGGCTATTACATAATATTTAAATTCATTTATTTTTAGGCAGGATCCTAGGCTTTGAGACTCAACAGTGGCTCTATTGCTAGGTCAAATTCAGTTCCTGTCTGGAGGAGATCTCTAGCAACCAGCTGCACTGTTTGGTAGTTTTCCTCATTTTTTTCCATAAATAACAGGTGGATGTTAGAGTGGTACCCTAACAAATGGGCCATGATCTTATCTTCCCCTTTATTCGTTGTATCTTATCCCCTTTACTCACCACAAATGCTAGGAGACCAGTTGTAAGATTAGAGCTTGTCCTGGCAGGGGTGGTGCCCTGTTTAGGAGTTTCCTTGGCAGAGCAATGTTCTGCAAAACAACGTAGGTCAGCACCAATCTCAACATCCAGCACTACTACCTCCTGGGATATCAACAATCTGTATACTAATGGGACTAGTAACCACAGCATTTGAATGTTCAGAAACATCAATCATTCTTACACATGTAGGTGGAGGGCTACTTGCTCATACGCTCTAATACAGCCCTGCCCAACTACCTCAGACAAGTGTGATAGCTTGCGATTTGACACTCACAGTAGGCCTCTTTTCGTAAGTCCTAAACAAATGGTGCTACAGAATGGCATAGACTTTCTCCTTCTAGTTAGTTTCCTAGCTAAAAAGAAGCTAGCCTTTCTGAACTAGCTTTTTGGTTTTACCCTAAGCTCTTCCCAGCTGTCATCTATTGGCAGCTAAAAGACATATTTTGACCAATCTTGCCACAATAAGTTGCTATATAGCTGAATCACTGGACCATGAGGGACAAGTTGATGTTATTTATGCTGATTCTGTCAAAGCCTTTGATTGAGCAGACCATAACATCCTCTTATCCAAACTCTTTGAACTTGAATTCAGAAAACCATTACTGTCATGATTGCGGACCTATGTCAGATTTTGTCCATTTCAGTGACCTATGTCATGATTTCAAAGTGGGCAATTCATACAATGTTTCCTCTGGTCTACCGTAAGGGTCTTGTCTTGGCCCTTTACTGTTTAACATCTACATTAACGATCATTAACAACATCAGTTATCAAATATTGTAGAATTCTACTTTTTGTCAACAACACAAAAATTTACTCTAGAATCTGAAATGTTTCTGATGCCCAAAATCTACAATCAGACCTATTGCTTGGGGCTCAGTCACAATATGCAGCTTAACATTGAAAAGTGCTATGTCGTGTGATACACCAGAAAAACATCCTATACCCTACATAATAAACAAGGTCCCTTTCATTTCATTGACAATATAGTTGACCTTGGAGAGACCTTTGATGCTGGTTTGAACTTCAACTTGCATATTGAATTAACTTGCAGCACAGTGAGAAGGATGCTTGAATTCAAGCTGAAGAACTCTCAATTTCTGTAATGTTGAGGCTCGCAAGCTTTTTTCTTGCTTTCATTAGGTCTATCTTGGAATTCACAACAGTAATCTGGACACTATATACAGATATATCTTCCCCCTTACTAGAAAGAGTTCAAAACAGATTTCTGAGACATTTTGCATATACTTATACCTAAGTACTTATCTAGTACTACTATGTCTTATCTAGTTCATAATTACGAGATCATACAGAGGAAACTAGATATTCCTGCACTAACTACGAGAATATTGTTTCATGACCTTATTTTTCTCCATTCCATATTGTAAGAAATATTAAATGCCTTGTTATTCTGTTTCAACCACAATTCAGCATTCCTCGATTCAGCAATGGACTTCACAAGCCATTGTACATGACAAACAGTAGGACAAATTATTTGTACTTAAACATTTTCAATAGACTCTTGTATAAAGTCAGCAAAATCTGTGACAAAATTGATTTTTTTTGTTTAAGACAATTTTGAAGGGTCAGTGTCAAAATTGTCTTAAACATATAACCGAACATTATTTGATATTCTTTGTTTTCTGCTACAAAAATTTTCTCTTACGTTTCAAGACATAGTTGTGTTTAATAATTGTATACTACTGTTTTAACCATGGTATTTATTGATAGTTTATTTTTTAAAGTGAATTTGTATTTGATGTACTTGATATTCATTGATTTCTTTAATATTTTTAATCATGAGAAAGTATCTTACAATGCAAAATTTGTAGTTGACGTTACTATTATTCTCTATATCTCTGACATTTTAATTGATTAGTGAATTATATACTTATGTACATTTATTTACTTACTACCTTTGTAAGAGGTATTCCCGTAAATAAATAAACGAATAAATACTTTCACATCTCAATTTTTCGGTCCCCTACTAGTGGAATTGAAACATGAATTTAGAAGAGAAAGTCCGAGCAAAGTTCCTATGCAAATTTCCGCTGAAAAATGTGGAGTATTTTTGAGAAAATGTCATTTCAGAATTTCTGAAAAGATTTGTTTTTGTTTATATTCACAGCAAACTTTTGAGCTTTTGGGGAACTTCATGGGAAACCATATGAGAGGCACATGCACTCACGAATCCAATAATCTGGAGAGAAAGCCAGTTCTGTGAAGACAAAAAAGATATTAAAAAAAAAACCTATCCTAGCAGAAATATTGAGGGGGAAAAAATAAAAAAATAGTGGAGTAGTTTTTATGAAAATCTTGTCCATATTTCACTTAACATTGCCCCTCAACTAATTGTATTGAACCAATCGCATCTGAAGAAAAAATCTGTGTCCTCAATGAAATCATGCGAGCAGGTCCAAAAAATTTCCAACTTTAGCAATTTTCAAAGTGTTAAAGAGTTAATAGTGAAAATTAGACTTATGCGTCTTTATAAGTGTATTATACTCTTTTCATACTTGAAATTTAAAGAAAAAAATATGGAACCATTTTTCAGAAAATTTTGAAAATATTTATAGTACATGAAGTACCCTGAAAATTCAAAGAAATCTTTTCAAAATTGCAGGGATTTGAGTAAGGCCATATTTATCAGGGAATATTTATTTCGTAAAAAAATCTGCAAATAGTTGAGGTGCTAGCTTTGTTTACAGACTAACAAATGGAAAGAGGTTTTGAAAAAATCCTTTTGCAGTATCATGAGATTCTAAAAATGTATTTCCGTCGTAATCATGAAATTCATTTTCCACACAAAATATGTTACTTTGTGTATACATTGGTATAGGATAAAATCAAATATGAAACTTAATCATCAATGAGTTCTTGGCATTATTTCAACCATTGCTTTGAAATTTGAGGAATTGCATACCAAGCATAAGTACATGAATCTTCCTTGATCACCATTACTATAATACTTTCCTTGGCATCAAACCAAAGTTGTAAGCAAGTGTATTGGGAACTATACAATAAATTTAACTTTACATTTTTTTAAATGGTGTGTTTTAAGAGTTTAATACATTGACATGCTTGTACTAAAATTTATTTCCTTAGTATGTTCATCCTACATGAAGTTATCATCAGATGCTGACAACTCGAATGAGCCCATTGTGAATTATTGAAAAACTTGGCAATTGCACAATATGTTGCTTTGGAAGTAACAGATTGAAGAGGCAGAAATTAGCTTTGTTACCGTAACAAGCTATCAGTCACATGAGATAGTGGAGGAACTTAAGTAAGCATGCTTTCTAAAAATACATGGTACAGATCTTAATTCAGTCATGAACATGTGCTGCATGTCATCGCTTTTACATCTGGTTCAGAATCAGAGACTTTTGGTTTTCTTGATATCACCATTTTAGGAAAAGAACCATTGATGAATGGAGTTGGAAAAGGAATACATTTATATTTATATCTCAAAATCTAGTCACACTGTACAATAAAGGATTCAAACACAAACTTTTTGGCACACATTGTGAATTCATGGAAGAAGCATTTTTATGCACAATAAAATAATTTCTTTGGAGGTCAAAATATTCTGTTGAGTACATCCCTAAAATGTTAATGCTGTTTTGAGTTGAGCAAGCTACGAAAAGCTTCTCGGACAAATATGCTATCAGTGCTTTTCGTTTTTCCAACTTATAATTTTTGTTATATGGACGTTGGATCCATATAGCATTTTATTGATATGTTATATGGATGTTGTTGCATTATGAGTCTTATTAATTAAAAGTTTTTGATGAATGTCTCATCAGCATTTTGTTTTGAGTGATATCTTTTGACTGTTTCCCAAAACACCTGAAGTAGAACAATTCTTTGCTGCCAGGGATGTAATTTGAGAAGAATAATTTTAGGAAGTGCTAGACCGTAACGTTTCTATGTTTCATTCACCCTCAATGTGATTATGTGCCAAATGTATCTGCACAATGTGATTATGTGCCATTGTGTATTTAAATTTTCTTTGGCACTAATATTAAAAATGTAACAAAAAGTAAACTTCTTGGATAGAAAATTACAAATAACTAGATCAATTTAAAAATGTTCTATTAGAATTTGTTTTATAGTATTACATTTTTTTTAATGAAAGAGTATAAAATGGAAATGATATGCTTCAAAAAATATATTTTATGCCTCATTCAAATTTGATTCCTTGAGCTAAGGGCAACTCTTTACTGTAATTGATTGTTATAGTGGAACGCCTCATGTATTGCTTCCATGAATCGGATCCAGATTCTCTTCCACCTCCAGTGTGTTTTTCTCCACCAAATGCACCGCCAATTTCAGCCCCACTTGTTGGTATATTCACATTGACTATACCACAGTCAGATCCTTTTGGTCCAATCCACTGCAAATAATTGATATTGATAAAAGGATGGAGTTTGATTTCACAAGGGAAATCGAAAGGTAGTATTGTTTGATTTTGCAGGTGACATCATAATCGTTGAATGTGGAATTTATGAGAAAAAAACTCTACTACTACTAAACTCTACTACAAAATCTACTGTCATAATGTTTTTTAATTCCAGTCTTACCTTGAAAACAGAACCTAAATCTTGGGTAAATATGCTAGATGATAAGCCCTGCTTTACTTCATTGTTCCAAGCAATTCCTTCTTCTAAATTCTTCATTTTCAACACATATACAATTGGAGCAAATGTTTCTGTGTGAACAACGCTCTCATTATGCTTTAAACCCGATATAATTGTTGGTTCTACATAGAATCCAGGTTTTTGAATGACCTGAAATCAAATTTTAATTTTTACTTCCCATTCTATTACCTTATGCTTTTGTTTCTTCTGGTGTTGTCTTTCTGGTTTAATTATCCAAAAGCAAATATTTGTTTTGTAAACTAAATACACTGGGTAGTTTTATATTAATATATAATTCACATACTGCTGAATTTCTGGTTTAAAAGTTTCTGTGATCTTCATGAATAAGAATCAGGATTTAAAAACTTTTGGTAAAAATTCCATGAGAGTTAAAAGAATGTTTATATGTTGATAAAATGTGAGGAAAAGCTTTATATTAAATCTTTTTATCTTGCAATTCTTGTTCAAGACAGTATCTTGTGTACTAGCATAACATTACCTCTCCTCCAAATTCAACTTTTCCTCCTGCTTTTACAGCTGCCAGTACAGCAGCTACATATGATTGGACGGCAGCTTCACTATGCAGAGGCCCATAGAGTGTTTCACTCTCAAGAGGATCTCCCAGGCGAGTTAGTACTTGAGCATAAGCTTTTTTCAGTCTTTCTAATACCGTATCATACACCTGAAAAAAATCTCCCAGTATTATCATGAAACAAAAACCTTATTTTTATATTTTCTTTCTTTTTCTTCTTTTACCTTTTCATGTAAAATCAGTCGTCTTGTTGTTGTGCAACGCTGACCGGCTGTACCAACACAAGCAAACACTGCTGATCTTACAACCATATCTAAATCTGCATCATCTGACACAATAATTGCATTATTCCCTCCCAATTCAAGGAGTTGTTTACCAAATCGGTCTTGAACTTGAACACCAACCTAAAAGGGAAGAATTGGTGAACATATATCTGTTATATCTAAAGGATTCCTTGTATGTCATATTATTATAGGAGAAGAATTCTTGTTATAACAGAATTTTTTAATTCTATAAATTGTGTAACATCGAAACATTAGTACATTTTGTTGGGAAATTCAAATGAAAATTTAAAATTGTAAATAATATATTTTGGAATAATTCTTGGGGGGAAAAAAAAATTATAAATTAATTAATATAAAAAATGAATTGCAAAATAATAAAAATAATAATTATTAATTATATGAACATCATTACATTTAAACATTATAATTAAATGCAACTCAAGTTTTAACAAAATAATGTGCGTATAATACAACTAATAAGTAATGTCGGAAATAACATGTATAAATAAATGCATAAAGAAAATATATGAAACATGATAATTTACAATTTATAACTGGTATCCAACATGAAATATATCTAAGGTGCATTGCAGGAAATAATATGAATAAATAATCATATAATGTAATTATACAGTACCTTGCAATATAAATTTATAACTGAATCTATCTTAACATTCAATAAATTTAATAATCTATAAGTATGCATCATAACAATAACTGGATAAAGTGCAATGCAAAAATTGCTCAATTTCCGTGATTTCATGGAATGCCATTAAGTAATTAGCTTACAATGGTGGCTTATTGTTTTGAAATAGTATGAAGCCAATGCTGAAAAAATAATTTCTGGTTCACCTTATGTCCAATTTCTGTACTTCCAGTGAAAGATAAGAGTGGTATTCGGGTATCCTTAGCCATAGCTTGTCCAATATCACTTCCGCCACTGCATAAAGCACAGATTGCGCCAGGCAATTTATTGCGTTCTAAAACTTCAGAAATTATCTTTGTTGTAGCTACTGACACAAGAGATGTTGAAGGAGCTCCTTTCCACAGGAGAGTATTGCCACACACCTAGAAACAGACAATTGGGAAAATTAAGATATAACAGAAACAAACTTACAGTAATTGAAAACAATAACAAAATTCAAATTCATCTTGCCATAATAATAATAATAATAATAATAATAATAATAATAACAACAATAATAATAATAACAACAATAATAATAATAACAACAATAATAACAATAACTATTATTGTTATTATTATTATTATTATTATTATTATTATCATTATTATTATTATTATTATTATTATTATTATTATTATTTAACATTATAAGCCGATCCGGTGGCCGAGATCGCTAAGGCAGTAGTGCCGTAGCGATCTCGTACCGAAAGATCGCGGGTTCGAGTCCCGCCTCGGGCATGGTTGTATTGTGTTCGTCCTTTCACCCCTTATCATCCATCATCCTCCATCTCTCATTATCACCTTTCTGAATAACATTCAGAATTGTAACTCGAGGATTTATCCTCACCTCAAGGTGAAAACCTTCGACAGTCGACCATGAACAGTAAAAAGTGAAGTGGAACGACTGAAGTGGTCCAATGTGGCCAATCAAGTTAATAATAATAATTTAACATTATAATTCATTATTTTATTTTATGTTTATTTAATTTCTTATTATTAATAATAATCTATAATATTAGAATATAAATAATAATTATTATATTATTATTATTATTATTATTATTATTATTATTATTATTATTATTATTATTGTTGTTGTTGTTGTTGTTGTTGTTGTTGTTGTTATTTTATGAAATTCAGATTCACTGCATCTTTTTAGTAGAAATCTTATATTGTAAATGGAACTTTTCTGTGAGGGTTGTTAATTGAAAAGTACATCTCAGCAGTTTAGGAATATGATTTTTGTCCTGTACTAATTCTTAGACACATGTACAAGTATTAGAACACAATTATACCATTGCAATAGCCGAGTTCCATCCATAAACAGCAATTGGGAAATTGAAAGCCGAAATAACTCCAACAATACCAAGGGGGTTCCATTGCTCCAGTAATACATGTCCTGGCCTTTCTGATGGAATTATTTGGCCTGCAAAACTTCGAGAAAGTCCAACAGCATAATCACAAATGTCAATATATTCTTGCACTTCTCCAATACCTTCTGGTAGGATTTTCCCTGTTAATAACAAAGCATAACCGAAAAAGGACTTTTGATTAAATTATTAAAAGTAATTATTACATACATTAGACAACACCAGAACAATAATTTATCATACCCATTTCACATGATACTAATTTGCCAAGGGAGTTCAGATTACAACGAAGGGCTTCTCCAATTTCTCGTACAATGCTTCCACGCCGTGGTGCTGGAATGTCAGCCCATATATGCCATGCCTTCTGTGCTTCTTGAATACATTTTTCATAATCTTGAAGGGTACCTTGTTGTATTTCTGCTATTGGTTCACCAGTAGCAGGGCATAGAGATGTTATTATCTGCCATTAGTTCATTTTTATAAGTACATGACTCATAGCAAAAAGATAAATAACTTTGCATTCTCTGGGAAAAGTAATTTTACCTCTCCGTTTGCCTCCCACAATCCATTGTATACACCAGCATTCGTTCTCTTCAATCCTAAGTCTTTAAGGAATGAATATTTAGGATTATCAATGAGGTATTTTCCTGTAGACATATTTCGCTTGGAGTGTTGAATTATTCTGATTGTTCTCCACAGCATTAGGATTCCTGCAAAAATATTTCTGGATAGATTTTCAAGATGTTAACCTTCAGTGAATGTGGACATCAAGTGAACTTTGACTCCCCCCCCCCCTCCTTCCTTCCAATCCTGATAAAATTAATCATGGGTCAAATTATGTGTTAAGTCTTTGTTCTCTATGTAAAATTTATGGATTGTATTTTAAATGGCTATTTTGAATAGCGTAACCTACAGTTTTGAATTTAAAAACAATAAAAGCAAATTTTTATTCCAAATCTGATTATTAATGATCAAAAATAATATATTTTTATACGCTACATTGTACTTTTTTGATGACTTTATTGCATGTATGGACATCTTTAATCCCACTTAATACATTTTCATATCTAGTGAAACTCCAGACATTCAGGCCAAATTTTTTAACTCATATTTAACCTGTGCTACTTACTGATAAGATAACAGTTTGTGTTCATTAATAATTGTCTTTCATTAATACTGGGAATATTTTTAACAAATTAATGTTGGTATAAAGTTGAAAAATGAAATCCACTTAATTAGAAAAAGTAAATCAAGGCTAGTTGAGTAAAGAAAATAATACATTTATATTTTCTCAAATGAACGAAACAACTGTCGTAGGCGTAAAATAAATCTAGTTGAACACCACGAAATAATTCGATTTTAGGCTTACCCAATTGTGGACAGTTGAAGTTTTTTTTTTTATTATGAATAGCTCAACATTGTCTTCCACTGATATTCCCTTCTAAGAACGTGCGTCAATCCACTTGCTTCTCACGAGCCAATAATCGCTGTGGAGCAGAGGTGAAGCGGTCGGACGGCAAGTTAAGTGAGCTTTATCGGTAGGAGCCAAACACTGGTGTATACATAATAAATTTTGGAAAACGTTTTGATTCGGACGCGTTCGCATTTTTTTCGCAAGCTAATATGATAAGTTGAATAAGAAAATGTTTTGTACTGTTTACGCAATTTTGCGGAGTATTAACTGTAAAGAATACAATTATCTTGCAGTGAGAAGCAAATTAAGAACTTAAGTAAATTATTGTTTTTGCTTTTCAGAAAACTTAGGCAATTTTTCAACCAAGACACTTGGTGCACGATAATATAGGTAGAGAGAATGCGATGCTCGAGCATCTTTGTATGGTAAGGAGTGAGATTCAAATTCGACTGGGACGTATCCGCAGATGGCGATTGACAGATCAGTTAAACTGAAGTGAAACATTAATCCCTTTGATAACTGGTTAATAATTTATCCGTAATTTGTCCTGCACTCTGCAATGCGAGATGTGACTGTCATAAACCGCAGGTCAATTTCTTCAGAAATGTTTTGAACGTAATAATTTTTCACTTTTTTTGTATTTAATGAAAAAAATTAGACTTCATCGGATGTAATAAGGAGACGTCTATAAAGTAGGTAACGCAAATTTGGAATATTTTGAATATCCCCTCTCCCTGTAACGCACCCATAACGCGTGCTTGAACCCACTCTAAACAATTACGTAACGCCACAACACCCCACCCCCTTGTAATTGCAAGGATAGAAAATGAATTATTGCCCAGTAAAACCAATCTGTATTCATTTTTTATTGTGTTGAATAATAAAATTAGGGATAATTAACGTAGAAATTTGTTGGCAATGCTTGATTGCACCTCACAAGATGAGACAACTTTTTATCGTCCGCCGCACCATCGTCGTGGATGACGCAGGAGCGAGAGTACTCCGCCAATTTAAATGAATTCTTAAATGTACTACACATAATTTTTGAACATTTTCTTCGTTACCTTACAGATTCAATAGAAATTGATGTTTCCGTTTATTGAAGGTCCTAACAATTTATATTAATAACTTTAATTTATTTGTGTTTAAGCAAATTAATTAATTAACGTTTTAGTGCAATACATAGAGAAAGGAACTATTTCAGCAAATTGCAAAAAATGTTCAAAAAAGTAATTCAATGTCAAGTAACACTAAACTAACACTCCCATACACCTATGCAATGCAGCATAACGCTCCCTCAACCCCCTCCCCCTGCGGTACGTAATTTATGAACAATCCCTAATTAACGAATTTTTCGCTGCTAGTGCAGGCGCGGATCCAAGGGGGGGGGAGAGATGAGGGAAATTTCGCTCCTAAAATTTTTCAGTAACTATTAATATTAACTTGTCACGAAACTTTCAAGCAAAAACATTTTTTGCGGATTATTATTAAAACGAATAAAATCGTGTCGCAGCATGAGCTGATGTAGCCTGCGTCGTATTACAAAATATGTAATATATATATTTGACAAAACGTTTTGAAATTCCCCTCCCAGAATTCGTCTCTGCATGCGCCCCTGCGCCAGTGACTAGTGGTCCATCACTGATTAAAGTCCTCTAATGAGGGAAGTATGAAGTCATGGGAGCAGGTCTGTTTTAAAAGAATTGCAGAGTTGATCAAAACTGTAACGGTTTTGGAAGTGATTAGTAACATGCAAGCCTATGGATTGGGTTTTCCTTAAAAATGCAAAACGTGAAAACTAATATGTACAAAAAATGTTTAAAAATCACATGCACTTCCAGTTTATTTATCTTGATTAATAGTATTTGCGATTAGAATTGCTTCAAATGTTTTTTTAATAAAGTTATTGGAATTATCAATTATTTCCTTCGGCGACACAGATCGCCACAAATAATAGTTCCGGGCCAAGACTCGAAGCAGTGAACTTGCCCTACGAAGAGCCGTCGCCATAATCAACAATTAGCGACCTCGGTTATCCAGTTGCGACGTGTGATTAATACTTCTATAATAGTATTACTCGCGCAACTCTTCTTGAACGATTACCTTGGTTCCCCCTCTCTGACACAATACACAGTTGAAGACAAAAGCTCTCAGCGAACACTGATGGAACATTTCAAACACATCTTCCACTGGTGCGAAATAGAAACAGTTTTCTTTTGAAGGCGAAAACTTCAATCCATTATTTTCTCCAAAAAAAATCGAAAGAAATGACCCAAACAGGTAAATATCTACCACAGGATATACCTCAAACTCCTGAGAAAGTTAAAACGCAAATTATTGAAAACGTTGCGAAGTCATGACTGATTCTCCAGAGATAGGCATTGCTTCATGAACTCGAGGGGACAGTGTCTTAACTAATACCCCCACTGTACCCGCCTTTCGTCAATCCATCGTTCAATAAAAGTTGAGCGAGTAATAATAAGTAGAGCCCTGAATTTTGGCAAAATGCCTTTTTCTTTCCCGTATACGTACGTATATACGAAGTATTATACGTAGTATAGGGAAAGTTATGTAATGCTGCGGAAAATCGATTTCGCGATTTCAACCAAAATAGACGTTTTATCGAAAAAGTAGTTTTTTTTAACTTTCTCGCCTTACGAATTCTTTGTAATAAGAGAAAGCTATGTAATCGTGTCGCGGAAAACGACGAATTTTTGCCAGAAAAAGTCTTATAGTATGGCTCTGATAACGAAAAAGTGGATAAAATCCTGTCATTAAATTAAGGGGAAAAATCCATTAACACGCGGTGTAGCCAGAATTCATGTTTTGTTCTTGTCATGTTTGGTTCTTCATACCGAAAATTCAATTGACGGCGAAAGTCCGTCTGTCAATCCGTCTGTGGTCAACGATAGCGGCTACACCGTTCAGCCAATTTTCTCCAAAATCATATTCCTAAATTGATTTGGCGGTTGCCGCGGCGCCTGAATTTTGAACCCGATATTATAATTTTGGGGGGTACTTTACATGAAGCCTCTAAGATATTTTCAAAATTCAAAACAAAATCAGCTCCAAATTTTTTGGTTAAATTTTGTTGTTCGATAGTGCAAAGGACGTTGAAGAGAATGGTGCAAGTCTCATTTTCGGTGATATCCCCGATTTTTCAAAATTTGCAAAAAAAAAAAAAAAAAAAAAAAGCAAAATTTGTGATAGAGGTTTTTGGCTGAAAGTTTGTTGTTAGGTCTTTAAAAAAGTCATGTACATGTTTTGTAAAAATTTAGTAGTTTTTACTTGAAATACAGAAAAAACTTTCTCAAAAACGGCTCCAAATATTTTCTTTAAATTTTCTCCACATATGTAATAAGATTATGGTGCTAGTCCCATTTTCGGGTGTTGCTCGTTTTTTTCAAAAATTACGAAAAACAAATTTAAAAGTAAAAATTTGAGGATTGAGGTTTCAGGCAAAGACTGGTGTAAAAAATTACTAATGTCATGTTCCATTAAAAAAAAGGTTTTTGCATAATTTTCATTATAAATTTACGAAAAAAACATCTCTCAAAAACCGCTCTAATTTTTTTCTTTAAATTGTCTCCACATATGTAATAAGAGACGATGAGAATATGGAGCTAGTCCCATTTTCGGGTATTGCTCGTTTTGTTTTCAAAAATAGCAAAAGAATTTCAAAACCGCAAAATTGAAGATATTTTTGCTTCGGAAAAAGTTTGTTGCAGAAAATCAGCTATTTAAATAAATAAATAATAAATAAACTGTTGGTGCTATAGAATGGCACATACTTTCTTGCCCTAGTTAGTTTTTTAATCCCCCTACTTTTGACTAACTTTTGCGACTATCCTCATTGTCTTTCTCAACGACTGCTTTCATTTTGTCGCCGCAAAACACCCCCCCCATTTTTTATTATTTACTTACTTATTACTATTATAGAAATATTCATCTCATGACCTATCGAGATGGCCGAAGTGACTATTGGTGAGTGCGCTCCCTGCTCGTCGGACGGACGTTTAGTTAGTTCGAGGGTTCGAGTTTTCTTCGCAGGGAATTATTATTTGTGACAATTGCGTGTTGCTGAAGGAAATAATTGAGGATCCTACAATCTTTGTTGAAAACCATTTGACGAAATTCTATTAGCAAATACTATTCATCAAGGTAAATAAACTGGAAGTGTCTGTATGTGATTTTCGAATTTTTAACTTTTAAACAATTTTTCACATCTCTTATTGAATTTGTAAAACTTATGACTCTTCAAATTAAATGTTGAGGTTTTGTGCACGTATATGAAACCATTTTAAGAAAAATATGAATATAAATCAACATTAAATTTTAATATAACCAGTACCCCTGAGACGTACTTAGATCTCCCTCAGCATTCCGAAATTATTATTATTGGTTTTTACTTTCTCCCCTTAGGAATTCTATATTGTTATATTGAATATATACAATTTGTTATTCTGCCGTCTGCAGAATGTTCGAGTATCAGTGTAGTTATGTAACTAGAATGCAAGAAAACTTCCTTTTTAAGAAATATGATTTACTTGCGTAATTTTGTGATTAAAATTTTCTCTGTTTCGAATTTCATAAAAAGCACGTAGAAAGTAAACATCGTGGACATTTTCAAATTCCGCATTTATGGCTTGTACGTTTAAATTCAACTTGATGACTTAATTAACACGCGTACATATGCACATCTGCTTTTCGACATGGTTTGTATCAATTCTTACAATATTTTTTTTAGTAAAAAGTAAATCTCGTATAAACTATCCCCAATCTCCAAGAGCACGAAACGGCAAAGATGGCTCAGGGCACAACTGATGTCACTGCAGTGCTTCTGACCGGGCGGTCTAGGGTTCCGGTCCTGACGGTGGCAGAATTTTCGACACTAGCTTGTCAGCTTGGCCGAATTCAGCCGACCAAGGAGGAGAGTCTAGTTTCTTGAATTCTCCTCCAGTCTACGAGTTTCTCCTATCAACACCAGGCGAATGCCAGAGCAGTGCCCAAACGGGCTACGGACAGCGCGCTCTTTTCGTCCTCTTACTTGTCCTATCCTCTTACTTACTCTTACATGCCCTACACTACCATACATGCCGGGAGACCGGTCGGGAGCTTAGAGTTTGTCCCGGCTGGGGCGGTGCCCCGCTGCCAAGCCAACGCAATAAAAACGCGCAGTACACTTACGGGACTAATGAGTTTAGTAGTTGACACGACCGGAATCATTAATCACTCAATCCAACAGCCCGCACTGAGCTGTCGTTATGAGGCACTGAGTGATGCTTCCCCGATGTGTGTGTGTGTGTGTGGGGGGGGGGGGGAGATGAAAGCGTTCCGCAGAGCGCTGCGGTCTTTGGACTCTCTACAAATGTCTCGCGTACTAGTAGCAGAGGTAGTAGAATAGAGAACGTATTGTGGTGCCTCGGCAATAAAGGGCGACTTTGCGACAGAAAAATTCGTATTGTGAGGCCCTGATACCGCAAAAGTGGATAAATTTTGTTCCAATTTTGTAATATATTACTTCATTTAACAAGTTGCATAATCAGAATTAATGTTTTGTGGGGCCTTGTTATTGAACCGTTGGCTTACGGAAAAACGTCGTCTGTGCGTCTGTGAACAACACTAGTGGCTAAACCGTAGGCAGAATTTGCCCCCAAATTGATATTTCTTGATTATATTTCTGCTATGTCGCTGCTCCTTATATTTCAAACGTAATTTCAATTTTTGGGAGTACATTACATGAATCTTCAACAATATTTTATTTTTTTCTTAAAAATGGCTCCATATTTTTTTTGTTCTTGGATAGAACAAACAACGCTTTAAAAATACAAGTCCCGCCGGTGGCACGATTTTCAACATTAGGTTGGCAGCCGGCCAGTCGCTGTTTGGAGGAGAATTCTAGCGGCCGACTGCGCTGATTAGTAGTTTTCCGTGGTTTCTGCTATCTACACCTGTCGAATGCCGGAGCAGTAGCCTAACAAAGGGCCACGGACCGAGCGGGATCTTTCCTTCCTCTTCCTTGACATATCCTCACCCCCTCACCCACTTATACACACACTAACATGCAATACACTAGCACAGACGCCGGGAGACTGGTCGGGACTTTAGAGCTTGACCCTCCTGGTGCGATGCCCTGCTGGCGGGAGATACCTAGTTGGGGAAACCCCGTTAGCAGACTGTAGGTCGGCGCTGGGCCTCTCCATGCAGCGGAGAAAGATCATAACCTGCTCCCATTACACTTCCGGCATGCATGACATTAGCCGTTGACGCGCTGGGAAACACTAGAAAATAGCGCCGTCGGTTTTAGAGGAATTGTCACGTGCATGCTCAGAATTATGTTTGCGAAGAAAAAGCGAGTCAGTCCAGATCTATTGCAGTTGCATGCTTCATCACGTCACGTTGATTATATGACGTTAATGTTATTAAGGTGAATTTTAATCGGACACGTGTGTGCTAGTCGTCCAGCTCCAATCCTCAGAAATATTTGGTCTTCCCAAATTTGACTTCACGATGTATGCAAAATCCATGCAAGCCGGCTGATTCACATTTAGGTGGATTTATGCCAAGGCAAAACATGATTTATCACTAACTTTGAAAGTACTTGGTAGCGAAGATCGTCCAGTGTTCTCCTGTTAATCATTTCTCAACTATACAAATAGACAAAAATATTTCCTTCATCTGGTTTAGCAATATGTTCTGCTGAAATTTCTGTCTGATTACAGACATTTCAGACATTTCTTTGTTTGCGATAAGCAAGGCAGAATATTTCCGTCCATTGCCTATACAGGGTGAAGGTATCACATCCATCTTTTCTTAAAGGCGTTACTTCATTAATGGACCAAAATGAAGCACCCATTAGAATATTTTTAGATCTTTTGAAAGCTTATGACGTTATTGACCATAACATCTTGCTATCAAAATTACCTCCTTATGGAATTCGTGGTATCGCCATAGATGGAATAACCTTGTACCTTAAACATCGATCTCATAGAGTAGAAATACAGTACCGGCTCGAAAGGACATTATTTACTTTATCGTTCCAATTCTTTACCAATTGAAAATAGGGTCCTCCAAGGTTCGATCTTAGGTCCTAGTCTCTTTCTGTTATACGTAAACTACATGCCCTTGACTATCACAAACGGAAGAACAGTTCTGTTTGCCGATGACACGAATTTGCATTGCAAAAAAGAAGCAAGCAATAGTTCAATTTCACAAGTTTCAAATTGGTTTTGCAATAAATTAATAATTAACGAAGGACAAGCAATTTCAACGCATTTTTGCACTTCAAATCAGCAAGTTCATGCTCCATTGAAAATTATAAAATGCAATTAGCTAATGTTAAGATAACAAAATGTCTAGGTCTCTCAATACAAACCTCAAATGGAATGTGCATACAGCAGCATTGAACACTAAATTAAGTTCATTATGTTACCATTCAGAACCCTTTCAAATTCTGTCAGCTTTCTTGCAGCTCGTTGCATATATTTTGCAAATGTTCATTCCCGCCTGAGATAATATTCTGGGGAAGCTCATCATGTAGTTCCCAAACTTTTTGATTGCAAAAGAAAATTATTCGAATAATGAAAAATTGCCATCCGAGTGATCCCTGCAAGTTTCTCTTCATTGAGCTTGGAATCTTACCACTACCTTGCGTATTTATTTACTGCGAATCTGTAATATTTGTCAAGTCGATCTCGATAGCCGAGATCGCTCGATAGCCGAGATCGCTAAGGCAGTAGTGTCACAGGGATCTCGGATCGAAGGATCGTGGTTTCGAATCCCGCCTCGGGCATGGCTGTATTTGTGATCATCATCCTTTTATTAAAGTAGTATTAATAATTCCCTTCGTGAGCAGGAGGTCCTTGCCCTTAATGGGATGTATAGTTGGCTAATTAAAAAATATCAAAACTGACTTATACTAATGCAAGATTGGTATTTATAATTACAACACACGTCGTAGAAATCACGTACATCAAGTGTATCAACACTACACACATCACTACAAGAAATCCAAATACAATACATGTACATTACGCATTGGAAGATGATATTAAACAATTGAAGTCGGTAAACCAATTAAAGTTAAAAGTAAAATAATTTCTGCTGCATATCTGTTTCTATACAATTGGACAATATACTGATAATCAAAAAGAAAAATAATGTTTATTTTAACAAAACAGTGATTTATAATGAATTAGTTTCATTTGTATTCAATTTTTTTAAAATAATTAATATGCTTGTAACAAATAATCTACTTCTGCTTCGGTCAATAATCCCAATCTCGATTAGGTTTTTGTTGTTGATACATTGAGCAAATACTGAGATGACCCTTTTTCCCCTTCTGGCCGTAAATGTAGCGTGACTATGCGCACGTTTTGTTGAATTCTCCTTTTGCTTGTAGTGGTAGTGATAGAGGTAAGAGTGAGCTACTATTTTGTTTACAATGCTAAAAAAACCCTGCAGTTCATTTACTGTTGCAAATAAGTTTTCTATAACTCGGGAACGAAAATGCCTAGTTTTTCAAATGTTGCAAATCTCGCGCTTTTTAAAATTTTATTTATTTCTTTGTTTATTTATTTATTTATTTATTTACTTACTTATTTATTTATTTATTTATTTATTTATTTATTTATTTATTTATTTATTTATTTATTTATTTAATTTACCTTTAACTTTCACACATTCTTCAACTATTTATAGTTGATGGGAAGGGGTTCTGAAACTCAAGAAAACGTGCGCAGATGATCTCCCCCATACGTCGCAAATTGTTTTTACTGTTTTTTGACTAAATAAATCTAAATCTAAAACCAAACCAAACCCCAGTAAAATGGCACCCTGCTCCTCTAAACCCTCTTCTGTTTCTCATAACAAATTCAGGAAAGTTAAATAATATTGCAAAGAGTAGGGTTGTACTTGCCTGATCGTGTATTTTCGCATGGAAAACTTTACTTAGCTTTCTCAAGAGAAAAAAACTTTTCTAATATTTCTATGACTATTAAGGAAGGCGAACAGTTGTCAAGGAAGATTGCATAATAACTTCAAATGTTTTTAAGGAAGTGTGAATTGTTCGAAAAACATATATCTATAACACTGAATATACTTTTATTGAAAATTTGTTTCCAGCGTCAATTGCACTGTTTTTATTTTTGGTATTCTGTAAGAACGAAGTTACATTTATACATTTTTTAAACAAACAATACGTTTCATTAACATCTTGGGAAATGGAAACAACAATGGAAAGGATAGGGAAATAGATAGGCAAAGGGTGGGGATTAACATGCGAGATTTCTCGTACGGGCACGCTCGTTAATGAATGTTTTTCAAAAACACAGAGCTTTGACTAAGGACAGATAGACAGATCTTCAGTTCGGAAAAAATCCCACGCGAAAATATGTTCTTCAGATACACCAGGTCGGACCGACGGACAGGCGTTTTTCCGGCAATCAATTTTTCGGTACGAACTCCCAAAACATGGATCCTGGACACACCACGTGTTGGAGGATTTTTTTCTAAATTTAGCAACTGGATTTATCTACTTTTTCGTTATCAGGGGCCGGCAATAAGAGTTTTTCTGTCTGTGAATTCGTACTGTCTTACATAACTTTCTTTCTTCTGTGTAATCGTTAGCGAGAAAGTAGCTAGTGAGGCTACAACAGCACGTACTTTCTCACGATATTGTTAATGAATTGAATTGAATTGAATTTGCCTTATTTTACGTGGCGAGACTCGGGCCATCAGGCCCGCTCTTCCGTCTGACCATGCAAATTTCGCTACGCTCCTTTCATCAACTAGCAGAGAAAGGAGGTATTTCTTGGGCGAGAAACAGGCGAATTTAGCTCAGAGGTGTCATTTAGGCTTGAGAATCTTTTACATGCAAGTAAATCTACTAACATGGGACAGCCGGCTTTATTTCCCCTCCGAAGGAAAGCGTACGAAGGAAGGCGTACGAAGGATTTAATACTTCTTCTTTGGTCCTATCTTTCATATACGGAAGTTAGGTGACCCACAACGGGTTTTCTTGGGATAAATTATTCAGGGTGGTTTCCCGTTGCCTTCCCTGATATGATGATGATGATGATGATGATGATAGGGGGTGAAAGGACGAACACAATACAATCATGCCCGAGGCGGGACTCGAACCCGCGATCTTTCGGTACGATCTTTCGGTACGATCTTCTCGGCCACCGGATCGGCTATGTAATACTACAATATGACAATTTCTATCTTACACGCCTATTACTATTTGAAAAATTCTTAAACAAATCAAACGTGAAAATAATATATTTTAATATTAAAAAATTTAAACGAAAACAGTTCTCTGACATTGAATTCAGTGTTTCAATTCAACATTCAATAAATGTTTCAACGATGCGCGATGCATATTTAAGACGTAAATAAAATTATTACGCAAACGCCAGCGCCGCTAGCAGAATTCGTTTACTATGCTCCGTGAAGTCACGGCGGTTGAGGGAATTCGAGACTCCTGGTTTTTCCGGTTGGGTGGCCGCCTTGGAACCCCGAGATCCAACGGCGTCGAGCCGCTGGGATAAAAGGGATAAAAATTGACAGACTGTGAATGTGACGAGACTTGACAAAGGTTGACTAATCCGTGATAGACACGTTGCGTAAGAAAAAAAAAATCGATATCAAGTACCCATAAAACAATGCAGTCTGACTACATCACGTGTTAAGGGATTATTTTCGTGAATTTACCAACTGGATTTATCCATATTTTTTTTGTTACCAAGGCCCGACAATTAGTTTTTCTGCCGAAAATTAGCCGCTTTTCCTGCAACCTTACATAACTTGCTCTTTTTAAGAAGTTTCTTCTAGGGGGTGAGAAAGTAAAAAAGGTGTTCCCGGTCATATTTGAATGATTTTGATTGGAACAGGTCCTCTGTTGTAGAAATAAATGTCTTGATAAGAAAATGTATTTAGGAAGATTAGTAGATCCTCAACGTACGTAAGATAGTAGTAGACTGATACGATAGTATGTACGATCAACTCCAATAGTATGTAAGTCAACTTTGTAGCAGTGCATTGCAGTATGTACTATCATGACGTTTTTGACATACACTGTAAACAGTAAATTGATAAATCTTTATTGTACCTATTGAGAGACATTTTTTTATTATGTGTATTGAAACTTTGAATCTCTTTTGATTTTTACATTTTGTCAAATTCTTGCGTAACACTGTTCCTGCAATGCTTGCGTAACACTGTTTCGTCGCCCCAAAATCGCGACGAAATACAACTCTAATGTACGACAACTACCAATGTTAAGGCAACAGGAAAATTAAGCAATCACAAAGTTATTATATATGGACGAACCTTAACGTATAACGCTAAAACCTACTACTATAGAACTGGTATATAAACAAATATTCAGTAAGGGTAAAAAGTGCTACAAGTAAAATAACAATCGCAGGAGTGGGAGCAGGCTTCATTAATCAGGTGACTGTCCAGGTCCCACCTCACCGCGTAACATTCTACAGCTTTTTACTTTCCCGTATACATACGTATAAACGGAGAAATATAGCGAAAATTATGTAATATTGCGGAAAATCTATTTCAAGACTTCAACGGAAATACATGTTTTGGGGGTGTATCTTTTCTAAACGTCCGTCTGTCTGTCTGGTCTATGTGAACAACACTCGCGCCTAAACCATGTATAAAATATTTTTTCCAAATTGAAGTAACCGCTGTCCATTCGGACTGCGTCTTAGATCAGAGATTTTGAAAATCATTCATTCGTTTTTGGGAGTGCTTTACATGAAATCCCTCAGACATTTTCAAAATTTTCACAACATTGGCTTTCCTTTTTTTAAAATTTCTTCTAAGAATATAGTAAAATACACTTATAAAGGTGGCATAGATCCATCACAGATTTTCTCGGATAACACTGAATTTTCGAAAATTTCAAAATTCTGATTTTTTTTCGGCTTCTTCCAACTACAAAATTAATCATAGATAGTTCTCCTTCTAATTTGTTCCTGCAAATTTTTTGTCCATAATTTGTTCTTTCATTAAGGTCAAGTATATTTTTTCGAAAACTTAGTAATTTTCGCGCAATATTGCGTGCAAAATGTGCAATTGAAAAAAAATTCAAAAACAAGATTTTCTCAAAAACGAATCAATTTTATTTCTTTAAGCATTTAGTAGGGATTGTGCTAAATGCACTCAACAACACTCTTAATAATTATAATACAACACGTTATAATACAACATTGAACACTTTTCTTAGTATGAATCGATGAAAACCAGAACGGTGTAAGTAACATTTTATAAATTTCGAGAAATCTGCTTAAGCCAATATTACTGTAAAGACGTGCTTTCTTTCATCATAAAAACCACGAAAATGCATTGCCACTGAAATACAGCCTAAAGTATACACATTTTTCTCTGAATTGATAAAATGTCAGTTGTACCGTTCTGGTTTTCACCGATTGATATTATAGACGTTATTATCGCTCAATAGGCCTATTAGTCTTAGAAATCGAAGCACAAACGAAAATACGGGTATCTCTACACGTCAATACACACTGTGTTGCCAGTCGCTTCAATTAGCAAATCACTATTATACATTCATTTAAAGACGTCATCACAGAATAAGTAATGAAATATTCCGTGCTCATTCGGTGCGAAACCTAACTGCGACAAAAATCTGAAATGAAATGGTTCACATTTTTACAATATATTATTATTATTATTATTATTATTATTATTATTAATTGTGAAATTTTGCAACCCCCTAAAAGTGCCGCCGGGGCGGGCCGCCCCACTTCGCCACTGCCATATACCAAGTTTAGTTCATATGAAATTGTTTCACGTAGAATAGTTAAGCTGGAACACGCAGCGCTGTCGTTATCCTGGTTCAAGAGGTTCAATGAAGCATTGCGGCAAAAAATAGAATACATATTTGAAACTTTGAATGAAACAAAACTTAATTTGTAATATACACCAAAGTGCAATATTTTAACTCTTGGAGTTAGTAAACTACGTAGAAGTAAAACCACAGATACAAAAAGTTTCATATTTCACCGATCAAATGAAATAAACAGAACAGTTTATAGCGCGACAGTGTTCTTCCGGTCCATCCGTGGTAAACGCTAGTGCCTAAACTGTTCTGTCGGTTTTCTTGAAAATTGATATTCCCTCATCGAGCTGGAGGAACTCGAGGCCCTGCGAGTTTGAATCGGATGTCGATTTTTGTCTAAAATTAAAACTGTTCTAAAAACTAGATCTTTAAGTATGGTCATACACATTTTGTTGTTGAAAAAATTAGTAGTTTTCATATAATTTGTGATCGAAGTTACTGCATCCCTAAAAACAATTTTTTTCTTTATTTTTTGTAAGATAGAGTAAAGAATGCTTAAAAATGGTGGAGGTCTCATTTTCATTGAACTTTCTGAGTTTTCTAATTTAAAGAAAATGTTCGTCTTTGTCATCACAACACGTCTCTGAATCCTTGTTGGGCGTTGAGCGTCTCGGAAAGAGTGTTCCCCTGTTATTATTTTTGTCAAGACTCATCACGTCAGTCAGTCAGGCAGTCAGTGCGTTTTATCCCTTCGGCCAGGGGCTCGGAGCCACTCATTCGATCCCGAGGTTCATAGACAACACCCAACCAGGAACTTGCGAAGTCTCAAATTCGCTTAACTTCCGTGACTTCACAGAGCCTAGTTAAACAATTCGGCTAGCGACTCTAGTAACTGCTGATGTTGGAAAATTGCGAGAAAATATGATCTGATTTAGCACCACTAGTTTTACCAAAGTTGTGTTTCACTGCTTGCTAGAGCAGTGGCAGGCGTAGTGGCGCATGCGTACGCAAACACTTTTGAGTCTTAATTATGACTGTACTCGTATATGCAAAAATGCAGGGTGACACAAACCTAGTCGGACTTAGCTTGAGACGCCACTAAAAATGAAGGAAAGTATCATAACTGTGACCCACAAATGTTCTTTCACACTTTTTGATTCCTCGTGCCGTTTCTGAGTGAGGGTGTTGCTGGAAGTAAAACGTTGCTATGGAGGTTAAAAATGGTTATTTGAAAAATGTGTAGAAAAATACCTCGCGATTTCATCTCAGATTTTGATGCAATTATGTATACCGAGTTCCACATATCCCAAAGGAATTTTTTTGGAGTAGTGGCTTTATAAGTGAAGTGGTTTTGAGAAGTAGCGGTTTGTTTTACACCGTTTTACAGTATGAACATTAGATCTGGAAAACATCACTGCATTCTCCGATATCATTAAACAACTGAAACTGAGCTCACTTGTAATTTTTTTCTCTACTCCTTTGAATTAATATTAATTTTCCATTTATTCATACACAATCAATAAATTCCAGCAAGATACAACCTCCATATTTCTTGGTTGAGTCCTGAAGTCCCTTATTTATTGGTAGTAATGCACAATTTATATACCTTTATTTATCACTGAATGATATATATATATATATATATATATATATATATATATATATATATATATATATATAATGTTTTGGAAATACGCTACTTTTGAATGCTGGTGTCCGTTTAAAAAAAATCGCAATAATTTTGATGAAATGGTAAGCACCGCAACAGCTTGCTAATTTGTGTGATGTAGAAGTAGATTTCCCCCACTTACACGCAATTCCGTGCAGACGACAATTATTGACACTACAATTTTATCTATAGAAGTTTCAACTGCTATAGTGCAACGTGATCCGTTTTGTATTATTTTGTTATTACCGTATTATTACAAGCCTTATCATACATAGTAGGGCAAAGGCCTCCTGTGTAACGCAGGAATGTTGCTTTTTGTATATGGCTTCATATACTATATTACTACATATTTGTATATGACTTTACCAAACTAGCAGAAATAAGTAAATCAGACTTATTAAAAAACGTATGAAACTATAATTTAAAATTACTGACGAAACTGGTACGGATAGTCTACGAGATATAAAAGCAATAGAATTTACGAAAGAACAAACTATAATGACGAAATTTCTCAAATCAAAATCATCACCGACTGAAGTCATATGAAGATATATGAATTCATATAGCAAAATAAACTAACCTTGCCATTCCCTAATATAATAGTGATATTACAAATTTTATTAACTTGACAGTTACAGTAGCCGCCGGAAAAATATCATTTTCAAAATTAAAAATTATTAATCTAAAAACTTCGTACGATCAACCATGTCACAAGAAATATTAACAGATCTGGCTACTATATCAATTGAAAGTGAAGCAATATTTATTTAAGGAGTGTCATAAAAACCTTTGCAAGTTTGAAAGTTCGAAAAGTGCATTATTTTATTTTGTACATAGACATAATTTATTATTTAATAAATCTGTAATAACACTTCAGTAATTTACTATTACAGTTTACTATTAAAAGTATGTAATTAAAGTGGCAAAATGGTCACGTACAGTGCGCGATGGCTGTGAGAACACGCCCACATAGTATTCACATCCATTTTACTTTCCCATATATATATATATATATATATATATATATATATATATATATTGTTACG
>BOPP01000065.1:3623610-3653499 GCA_017312745.1 Gryllus bimaculatus | reverse complement strand
CCGAATAAACGTTTTTGTTTAAAGATTCTGTTGGTTTTAATTCACCACGGAGAAACGTTACAATATATATATATATATATATACGTACGTATTATATATGGATTTTGTAGTATAGGGAAAGGTATGCACTGTTGCGGACGATCAATTTCGAGATTTAAACGGAAATACATGTTTTGCAATCCACTGTTACCGAAAAAGTGTTGTTTTTTTTTAAACGTCCATCTATCCGTCAGTCCGTCCGTCCGCCTGGTGTCTGTGAACACTACCAGCGTGTAAACTATGCGTAGGACTTTTTCAAACTTGAAGAAACTCGTGTCGATCGGGCACGCGTGCGATCTTTGATATTTTGAAAAAAAATCTTTAAAATTTGTGGAAACATTGAATGAAGCCCCTCGGACAAATTTTTGCTTTCAACTTTTGATAGGGATAGTGCTAAATGTACTCTATAAGATGACATAAACACCACATTGCTCTGTTCTTTTTTCAAATATTACAAAAAAGGTATTTTTTGACATCCCTCTCACGTCGTTAATATTTATATTAGCGGCAATTTGTTCACATTATAGTATTTATAAGTACATATTCTTTAAATAATGTCAAATTAAGTTCTTCGAAAACTACCGTTTTCTGTGAAAACTAGCTCAAATTTCAGCATTTTCAGAAACGCTCAAACGCCATTTCTCAAAAACGGCTCGAATTTTTTTCTTCAAACACTTTGAACGGATAGTGTTCATTACACTCTTTAATAGGACGTAAAGTTAATATCGGAGTATTTTTTTTAAATACACAACGTAATCTTTTGACAGATCTCTCACGCCGTTAATATGCACAATTTCAGCAATATGTAAACACTATTGTATTTCTGACTTAAAATTATTTCAAATTAAGTTTTTCGAGGACTCAAACATTTGTGAAAAACAGCTTCAAATTTCGAATGTGCTGTAGCGCTTCAACACGCCAGTTTTTTAAAAACAACTCCAAATTTTTCAAAGAAAATTGCCATAAAGGACGAGGTTTTACTGTTCTTTAATAATCCTAAAATAATATTTCCGGTCTACAATTAGGAAACAGAAAAATCAAGAAATGTGAAAAAATGTACTTTAGGCTGCGATAGATGGCAGGGGACAAGAATGTGGCAAGTTCGAATAGCTAACCGAGACCAAAAGAAATAGAAAACGAATACGGGAAAGTCTGTGTCATTCCGTAGCACAACTAGTTCTACACAACTTTTTAAGGGAAACGTTGAAGAGAAAAACAGAAAATAGAGAAATTCTGGTTTTCAGGCCTCCCGATTATTAGCACATGGTCTAGTGGTCGAAAACTTCCCTTTATCCATGTGAATCCCCATTTTCAGTTCTTGCTGAGTGGACTAATAATAAACTCGAAGCTCCAAATATGTTTCAGCCATCAAATTTTTAAATTGAATACACCTCTTTTCCTTCTGATCTTCGGCTATTCATTTTTTACTCTAACCGTACTTTCAGAGCGCGTCGTATTTCAATGCGTTTAAACTGACTTCGTAAACAATGATATAATGAATACAAAAGCGTTTCATCTAACGACAAAGCATCTGGCTCAGCGAGCCTTTGTGATGTGATCGCTCTTCTCGGAATGCTGACCAATGCTGACTCCCGCGTTTTACGCATCGCGAACAAGGCTCCTGTAATGCTTGGTCAGCTCCACCACATGATATTACACGATCACGACACAAAATTATCAAATTATCTTTGAGAAAAGGCAATGAGTTAGGGGTGAAGGCATGAGAAAAACATTCGATTGGGGAAATCTCTCAATACAAAAATTAATTATGACTTTAAAATCTTAATACTTAATTTCAAAAATGTTTAGCGCAAAACACCTGGAATGGAACTTATGAAAAAAATGAGCTTGAAATAACTAATTAAATATATTTTTATCCGTTTATTTTGTATTCGCGAATGGCAGGTGTGTTTGGGTAGCATTCCTAGTGAACGCTGCGTCTTAGGCGATTCACCTTGAAACGCCAGAAGGTATTTCAGGTCTGTGCACACACGCTGTGCGGTTGTTTTTTGTATACGTCCTAAAAACAGTACCTTGAGACTCAATTTATGGTGAGAAATCGTACTGGTTCTCTACTAATTCTGAGATTAAACATACCACCGAGAATCGTGGTATATGACAATCGTCGCATGTCATTTAATATTTTCTAGCTCTATTTTTAGTTACATAACTGCCAAAAAGGTTGAAAAGGAGTGAATGAAGAGTTTTTCCGGTTTAATTGATAAAACTGTCTGAAGAAAACTGTTTCGGTGTATCTTTACTCGTTGAAATGTAGTTGTCATTATGTAGAATGTAAATCCATGTATACACTCACCCTGGAGCATTAATGCAAACACATACTTTATTAAAACTCATGAATGAATGCAACGATGACGTAGAACACGGGATTTCCTGTCACTGCGGACGCCCTTGAACCTTCTGATTGACATTGACCTTCTAGCGTTATTTCCCTCTCGATTTTTTAAATTTGAAGTTAGAAGATTGTTCTGCAAAAATACACATAAAAAATCACTCCTTGATCAAGATTACAGGCGGAAACTCAGACCTCGGTCCATTGCGAGTCGTACTTGCTCAGGCAACAGAACAGTCACGCCTGGGAGCTGGGCCGTGCGAGTACGCATTCTCGAGCCGAGCGGAGCCGCACCTCCTGGGAACGAGAACGAACCAATCGCGCTCTCGCTTATGTAAGTCACCGCCCGAGTCAGCGAATCGCGGGGGATGTAGGGTGACGTCACACTGCCGACATCCTTTACGATGTGTGTTTACCTTGGCAAAGCACGCGGGGCGTCTGGAGAGTCATACAAAGTGCAGTGATTTGGGCACGGGCGTGCCGCATAACCATTTGAAGGCTCCGCACGCGCCTCGTGAAGGTAAAACGCGTGCGTCTGCTATTCGCCTCCGGGGCATTAGCGTAATTTCATTGAGGCTGTCGGGACAGTACTGGGAAAGTTTCTCCTTGCGCGATTTTTTTCCGCGTTCCGGTTTCCTTCCTACTTTCCAACAGTGGGATGAGTGAAAAGAAAGTGTAGGGATATTGGGCTAACTTTTAACGACACACGCGGTAGAGAGTTACGGGTAGTTTTCACAGTTCAGACGCAATCTCGGGGTCCCGTTGCGTGGTGCAAGTAGGCCTGTCGGAGCGGCAGCAGTGGGCAGCAGCTGGTAAACAGCGTGATCGCGACACGCGTTGAGCGCGCATATTTTGGAAGGGCGGACGGAGCGTATCAGCGTCGTATCAATGTAGGGCAGTGTCACGAAGAGTGGACAATCCAGGAAATGGTATCCTGATAGATTCGAGATAAAATATCGATTTAAGTTTTTTTCGATAGTCGTAAACACCAGGAAGGGCGCCACATACGACGTGTTTTTACATACGTAACACACTTTCACACATCTTACCACAAAAAGTTACTGAGTATGTCAAATAATCACTATGAATATTGAATTATTTAGCCAACTTATATTTTGTATGAGACAATATGCTGAAATATACAATTGAAAAGTAATTTTAGTATGTAGTAAGACTGAATCCAAATAGTAACCCGAATCCTCTGTTGTTTTTTTATATTCGCTGAAGATATAATGCTGTTTTTAATGTAATTAATAATTCATTTTTCAGATCTTCTGTACACCATGTGTCCACTATGGCCTTTCCATGTTTTTTTAATATATGGTATAATACTTGGACCTCTGTGGATGATGACATCTGCTGCAGTAAATCAAATGATGCATACATGGAATGTATCATTTGAACCATCTTCACTTCTAAATATACCAATTGGTAGTTTAAACACAGTTTCATTTGAAACGTATGACTTAACACCAGAAGAAATTCAGTACGGTGTTGTCAGTGTGCAAATAGAAAATGCAGGTCATGATAGCGTAGAGCCAGTGGATAAAATATATATACTCAATACAGAACCAATGAATGATCATTATTGGTCTTCAGCATTTAATATCTCTGCAAATTTTTTGGGTTATGCCAAAGCACGCCTCAAACTTAAAAGTATAAATGATGACAGAACTTTAAAGACTTCAAATGCTCTTAATATAACTGTAGTGCGTGAGGAGAAAGCCATAGATAAAGCATTTACATGGAGTGTAGCTACACTTGTGTCTATTATATATATCAATTTTGGCTGTGCAATTGAACCTGATATTGTGAAGAAGACATTGAAGAGACCAATTGGGCCTGTGATAGGTTTCATGTCCCAGTTTGTTGTAATGCCTCTGGTAAGCTGAAATTAATGCTAATTGCTCACACCCACACAAAGAGATCAAATGATTATTATTATTATATTGCAACACATTCAAACCATTACTGTACACAGGTGAGCTTTGGTCTTGCTAAGGTCCTTTTCCCTGAGTCATTAGCCATGCAGCTAGGCATGTTCTTCACGGGAGTGAGCCCAGCAGGAGGAGCTTCGAACATATGGACTGTGACGCTAGGAGGAAATTTGAATCTCAGTATTACTATGACAACTATTAGTACATTTGCTGCATTTGGTAAGCTCTATAAGTAAAATATAAGGAAAAACAACAATGTTTGTAAAGCAATATCTCAATTATTAAATCTAAATTAGTTAGATAGGAATGTTTTCATTTTGTAAATACTTGAATCACTTTTGTGAAAAAGCTATACCATGTACCATACACCATGAACCTTGTACTGTGTAATTTTGAACATGGAGTATAAGATGAATGTACATAAATAGTTTTATCTTAATTCAGTGGAACTTTTTGGGGCTTTTGTTAGATTTGTGCCTGCATTTAAAAATTACTTAACATAGTACATATCTTGTGGAATTCAACTACATTATTTTTTTCACTTTGTAACCATTGTGGCAAACAATGGATGATATTAGACATGTTTTGTGTGACAAAGCCAGATTCTCATTGCATTTCCTTCAAGATAATTACTTTGTCTTTTCCACAAATCAAACCCATTCTGGAGTTTTTACTGAATTGACTTGCAAATGTAATTATGTCAAAAATGTTTTTAATTAGAGATTATTTTTTATATTATTGAAATGTTCTATTATCATCTTTGACTGTGGTATTGTATTCAATGGTCTCTGTAATTGCAGTGATGATTCCGGTATGGATATTCACCTTAGGACAGCTGATCTTTGCAGCAGCAAATACTAAAATCCCATATGCTCGCATTGCTTCAATTGCAGTGGGTCTGGTTATTCCACTTAGTATTGGGTTAGCTTTACAAAGGTTCTGCCCTAAAATAGCAAAGTTTATGGCAAGAATACTTCGTCCATTTTCAATAATTCTTATCCTTTTTATAGTAATATTTGCCATAATTACAAATTATTACATATTCAAACTCTTCTCTTGGCAAGTAAGTGAGCAGCTTGAAAGACAAGTATTTTTTGACACTAAATGATATTTTTTTAGTTATTTTCTCCTAGGTAAAAGGACTAATTAGCAAAATTCTTACAGATTGTGGTTGCTGGACTTGGTTTACCTTGGCTTGGCTTTGTTTTTGGTGGACTTTTAGGTCATGTTTTTAGGCAGCCTCCCATGGATATTCTGGCAATTGCTATTGAAACAGGAATTCAAAATACAGGCATAGCAATTTTCATGTTACGTTTCTCATTGAAACAACCTGAAGCAGACCTTACAACAGGTATATATTTAAAGTTTATCATTTTATATTTAACTATTGTTATGTTTAAGCATGTAACACTAGTGTAGTTAGCTGTGTGAAAAGTCCCTCCCTTATATATGTTTAAGGGATATAAGTAATTTAACAAGCCTTACATAAAATTCCATTTTACCTCTTTAGTAATATTGCTTTCTAATTGGCCTTATTTTGGACTCCTAAAAAATTCAAGAAATCTTTTTTGTTTTAACTATAAAATCAAAACTTACACAACACAATATTTCAGAACTTATAAACACAAAGTATTTAGATGTGTAATTTTTCTAAAACAAAATTAACCATAATTTATATTTTTTAAATAAATTGGATAACGAGAACATTTTTAATTTTCAGTTGTGCCTGTAGCTGTTGCAATTATGACTCCTCTTCCTTTGGCCCTGTGGTATGTCATAAAGAAGTTTCAGGCCTATTCTTCACAAAAGCGGAATATAAGGTTAGAATCTGATGGTGTTGGAGATCCAAGTAGACTTGAACCTTTAAGTAATGGAAATGGTCGTATTTCTTCACATGAGTGAACTTAGAATCTTTTGAATATCATCACATTATGTGCAAAAGGGCTAACACAAAATATTGGTGATACAGACATTTTTCCCAATAGAAGTATATTATGTTTGATCTCAGAAGCCAAGGAACGTAAATTATTGTAAAGGACTTTCCTCTACTTCGTAGTGTGACTGTTCCAAATTACTTGAAGCACTTGTTGATATACTTTTTAATATTCTTGTTGTCAACACAATTTCAAGTTCCTAGAATGTACATCTTTCCTTCCTTCAAAATAGGTGAAATGAAATCATGATAATATTGATATGTATGAAAAAATATACTTCATAAAATCAACAAAAATCACCAATTGTTTCCAAGTGTTGAGATAATTTTTAAATCGCCAACCAGTGCTCCATGTAATGACAATATTTATAAGTAATGATAATTGTGGTTCCTGAGTGACATGTTCCCAGTTGTACTATTGTGAATTTAATGTTCATTTTATGTCCTTTCCATAAAAGAAGCTAATTTTGCAAGTGTCAATGAGTGCACTAGTCCCTCAATACATCTTGCAATGTGATTTTGTTTTATTTTCAAAAGATCTCTCAGGAACATACTGAACAGTAACAATGCTAAATTTCATGTTTTGTGTTGAATAACTGCAGTTTCTTATCTATTGGTTATTTGACTAATCCTGTTCAGGGCTCCAAGCCAAAAATTTTCCCGTCGTGTAATATCTGCCTCCAATATTTTTTCACGTTATCATTGCATCACAGTAAACTAAACTAATAATAAATCCATTTAATCAACTGATAATAAAAGTAGTTTGCTGATACTGTTAATTTTTTTCTTTTTTTCACATAAAATATTTACTGTGTAAATCTAAATGTGAAATTGTTTTTCATGAGAAACTTCAGTGACTGACTATTGTGGGTGTTCTGTAGTACACTGGTTTTGGTAAGTGCCTATTGGTACTTTAGGTTCACCACTTAGTTATTTTAATTATTATGTAAAGAAAACAGTGTTAATGCCTTTCCAACAAGAGACAATCAAATTGTATGCAGGTAATAAATGACATGATGGTAAATCAAAAAATTATTTTTAATTTTGATGTTTTGTCCCAAGGTAATATTTTGCTAAAAATTGCAATAATAATACCTACATTATGTTGGTATTGTGATGACTCTCAAGAACACTTTAATTTGTGTTAATTTGGAGAATTCAGAAAGAATTTATGCTGTCTGATGAAAGATTCTCTAAATTGTAAAGAAGATTGAATAATCCTTATGTGGAGAACAGTTCAAAAAATTGAATTTAATATATGTAGTACCTACAAATTGCTAATACTTATATCGCAGAGTATGACTAAACAATATCAAGATTGTAGATGCAATTATTGATCTCTTGGAGAGGTTCTGTTGACACTGAAGTAGTAATGCAAGTTGATATTATCTTTTCAAACTATTTTAAGTGATGTGTTGCCTTAATCTTGGTGTCTAACTCTTTTGATATCTTTACTGTCTAGTATCTACAATAAATTATTCACTGTCAGTTTTGCATTCCAGCGTGCTCCACTAACCTGTGTAATTGTTATGATTTTAACGATCACCAAGCAGTAACGACAGTATCACCAACATGATTGTCAAGGTCTTAAGGACGTACAAGCTAGGTCATGAAATTTTGCTTGTAGATTCAACATAAACAAATATTGATGAAGACAATGTCAGCTTGCATGTAGATTAAACACTATACAATTGAAATATAAACAGTTTTGTTTAAGATTTTAAAGATCTAATTGTAAAGATCAGTAATATTTTAGAAAGCCAACATACATGCATACAATTCTTCTTGGTCTTTTAAATTTAAGTGTCAGTCCATGTATTAAAATCATTTACTCAAACCCTTCAGGGCCATAGAAAGCTAAAATACAAATTAGATTCATTATACATTTTTGTTTAACGGAAATGACTTCCGATTGAACTTGAAAACAAGAAGGTCCATTTATTATTTCATCGAATTTAAAAATGCGTGATTTTTACAGTTTTGTTAAATTCTTTTGCATAGTTTAAAACAATTGCAAAAGAATAATATATACTATTTCTCTATATATCAGGGGGGAGGGGAGGGGAAATCATTATTGGTGAAGGAGTGGTTGCCCTTTTGCCAAAAATGTGATGATATACTTAGTCTATTTCAGATTGTGGTAAAGGTGTGACAGTATTACCGGATGTATGTTCCCAGAAGTTTACAATTTTGGAAGCAGCTGTTTTTATTTTAATAATGAAGTAACATGTCACAAAACATGCTTATAGTCTTTTAGGTTGTTGTTTAGTGCCTTAACAGGTGACATGGGGGGGGGGAGGTGTGTCTTCCCAAGAAAGAAATACTGCATGTTAAACTTTTATATAAGAGAAGGTTTATGGAACACTGCCAGTATTTATCAAATGACTAAAGATTGTTTTATACAAATGAAAGTTGAATATTTATATAGTTTTATAGAAAGTGTAAAGGCAGGATAGTTGAATAAATATATGCATTCCTGCATTGTTTTTTTTTTTTGCTGTAATTACAGTTTTCTGTCTGACCTTGCCTGTCAATACCTAGTGACTATTTGTAAATCATTTCAAAGTACACTTTGGGTAAGGTGGCGAACAGCTCTGTAAAACAAGTTTCAATAATTCCAATAACATTCCAATTCATTCATCTCAGTAGGTATCAAACACAACAAGTATTATTACTACTACAGTTACGCACAGATGAGCCACGTGCACTGAAATGCAACTTGTATTAAAATTGAAAAGCAATATATATTTCATACTGGTGTTTCTTCTTGAATGTTTATATGAATATTTCCATTTCCATGTAACATTTTTAAAGCTAAAATCAATTTAATTTCTTACCGCAAGTTATAAAGAACTGCATTCTCTACATTATCACTTTGTCATTTATATTCGATGACAGTTGATTTTGCAAGTCTTCATTTGTAATTGAGAACCAAACTACACATGCAAAAGGCATTGGTTCATTATTTATAACAAGCAATAATCTACATTTCAGTCACAAAACATTAAGAAACATTGTTTTGTCTTCATCAAGTTGCACCCTACACTAATGAAGAAAAGACAGAAATAAAAACAACAATTCAATTCATTTTAATCCACAGTATCAATTATGAAATAACACACGAATTACATGATAAAGAAAGACAATGAAAATTACATTATGGATACGTTTTGTCAGAGCACTTGAAATAGGCAATTCTTTCAACAATTCAAGATGCTAATTGAACAAAACAACCTCATGTTGAAAGGAACACAGATGAGTTTTTTTTAAAAGACAACCATTCTTTTATGCTCAGCCAACTATCGTACATACCACTTAGTTGAACATAGGCAACACAATATTGACATTCATCATATTTTGATGTTTGTAATATTTTTTTATTACATCCAAGAATTCATTAATGTAATTTACAATAAACAGCCTGGACGGTTACTGTGAGATTTGCATTAAGAGAATAAATTTGTTTACCAATGTTTTACATCAGTATTAAAAATAAATAGTATAGTGTGCAACTTGAACTGACTTGCAAAACAAAATGTGCAAATCATATAACCATGTGGCCTTAAAATGGGGTTCTATTCCAAGTTAATGTCTTCTCAATAGCATTACTTTATCACTTCCATTTTATAAAACTAAACAATGCTATCATTAAGATCACATGGTTGTTCAACTTGAAGCTTTTCAAAATATCAAATGTGTCTGGAATAACGATTACAACACAATTCTCCCAAGCAATGTTCACTTCAATCAGCAGTGTGTCCAATCCATTGGCAAACAGCAATGCCTTTATACACTTATTTGGTGTAGTTGATCGTGGTGCTTATTCCTCAAGCTGTGTCATGGATGCCCAGACGGAAGATGTCATGTTGGCAAAAGAAGGAATTGCCCAAGGGTTTCAGCACAAACACTTGTGAGTATGCATGTGGGGGGTCGTCGTCACACTATAAAAAGACAACATTTATAAATCACTGGAAGTAATCAAATAGTCAATTGTTAAAATATTACAAAAATCTAAAATGCACAGGCAACTTCTACTTAATAAAAGCCCGAATGAAAGGAACACTGAAGTAGGTTAACAAAAATAATTTCACAATTTTGAAGAAAACAATTTCCTGAGATAAAGGATTCCTCAAGCGTATACTTTTTGCACAATTCCTCTATATTACATACACAAAAAACTATTTTGGAAAGAAATAAAGATGATTCCTTTATTTTTGAATGTCATACGATATAGTGAAGTAGTTTTACGTGATTTAAAATGGTACTTAGTTGAAAAAATTAAATAATAATATACATACAATTTCATCCTGGAAATTTTGATTATGCTACTTTGTACTTTTATGAACAAAGGCTACTAAGGAATTGGAAAAAGCATCGACAAGGAAATCATGAACAGTGGCACTAACTACAATAGTAAAAACTTCGCAAAACATGCAGAATGACATTATACAACATCATTATAAGACCTGTAGCCATTTATATTGCAAAGTTTTCACTTTTTCAATAATTTATTCTAGCTAAATGACCTTTCTGTGCACTGAAGTTTACAAATACAAAAACTTCAGTGAAAGGTAGATCAAATGTCAACAGGATATCATGCAATTGAACATTAACGTGTGATACAAAAAGGGAGATTTCAAAATGCTTTGATATTAGAGTTTACATCAAGTATGGGGAAGCAAACATCTACAATTCTTCTAAAAGAGGTGACAGAATGGAATATTTAGATATTAATTTAGTGCTCTCATACATATTAATATACTTGCACACTGCGGAAAAAAGTGATCATTACTGTGCTCTCAGAGATCAAGAGAAAGTGCACAATATTAAATTCTGTAACAAAGCAATTAGTGAACAAGGAATAACAGAATCAGAAATTAATTATTTCTCGATACATTTTACATCTCTTCATCCTCGATTCCAAATATTCCAACTGATAAGCTATTTTTAATTTTGTTTCTTATATAAAGGTAAACCCGTCTGGGATAATCAGACTTTCCTAATTTGCAACTCTTCAAACTTTTTACAATGTAATATTATAACAAAACCTACTTAATTTCAACAAGTTTTCTTGAGACTAGGCAGTCAACTGCACATCTGACACTCCTCTAAATTGGTCACTTCTTCAAAGAAATCAAAAATGTCCAACTTGGGGAAGTTTACTGAATTTCACATAACATATGGTTTGCCTTTCCTACAGAAGTTTTATGATCATGTATCATGCAAATTACATGCAAGTAAAATGAAGAAAAATAAATACACACACACCCACACACACCTCATATGGAAAGTTTATTTAAAGCAATTTAGACAGCTAATAAATGGAATTTATTACCTCACTTTCCACATCAGTGGTATTTCACACTCCCTAGTTTAAAAGTAACATTCATATACACAAGGGCAAACTATGGGTATTAAATGTAGCAGTTATGTAAATTGCAAGCAATCAGTTTGGAATTTATCTCATTCACATTATAACTGCAAGGGGGGAAAAAAGAAGCAGAACACATTCAAATGTCACACATGGAAACCCTTGCCTGCATCACAGAATTCGGACAGAAGATGTCAAAACAAACTATACGGTGTCATGTAATGCAAGTCGAAACAGATCGTGTTGGACATAAAAACTCGCCCCAATAGGTTTCAGCACAAATGTCTGAAGATACGCATGTGGAGGGTCCTCATCAGTCTGCAAGAAGCATCTCAAGAGGTGTACGTGTAACATTTATAGCAATTCATAGTATAACATTCTGATTAGTTTACCATGTATATAAATATTAAACCACATTATTCTCTTATAAATTGACTACTTTAAAAACTAGAAAACTGCTCACTGATCAAATGGACAAAAAATGTTTCAATTGCAATTTTACACGAACATTTTTAACATTTAAAATTCACTTACTTGCAGTCTTCCAAGTACATTTATCAAGACACCACCATCAAACATTGGTTGAGAATCAACAGCAGTTATAATTCTATTAATTTTTTGAAAGCTTAGGCTCTGAAACAAATTATTATAATAAATATCACTACAATCTTATTACATCATCAAAAGTAGATATATGAAGATTCAGGCTACTCACAGTTAGTTTTTCCATTATCTTCACTGCACCTTGAATTTGTTGCCCTTCAAAGGTCATAAAGGAGGTCTCAGTCTGGAAAGCAGGAATAAAAATTATCATATTTGACATTAATCGCAAATTCAGAACATATCTGAAAAAATTACAAACTGAGTAGACAAGCTAGATCACTTCTATCTCGTTTAAAGCAAGGAACTTAGACAAGTAATTTGATCTATCGTGAAAAGTAGTTGCAAGAACATGTGTGCGAAGTTTTAGGTTATGTACGAAAGAAAAGTAAAAATTTAAAGCAATGCGATTCTTTCGTTTCCGTTATCACACATAATAATAATAATACAACATTTACACTACGAATGCATACTTACATTGTACATATTTATTAAATTTGGTCTTTGCGCTGGGTCATCGAATATAGCGTAATATTGCTGAACAAAACCTTTCCCAATTGCCTCGTAAGCCGGGTTTAACGTCATCGCGGCTTCCCTTGCACGTTGCTAATCTCTTCAAAAACTTTTGCTGTACAGTAATAATTCTGAAGGCTGTTCAGAATCTGTTTAAGAAATATCTCTTCAATGTTGTAACGTCCCCGTAGCCAAACGGCACAGGCCTCGAACGAGGAGATAAGAATAACTTCAGACCGCTAGATGGCAGCAAAAACTTCGGTGGAAATTTCAAATCACTCTGACATGAGTTCATGAGGGTTTTGAAGTAAGTTTTAAAGTAGAATAGCTGTCATAAAATGTGTTTTATTTCTTCGATAATAGTGCAGTATATAACTTTAGTAAATATTTGCCGCACATTTTGGAGAAACATTTGTGTCATTTAACTCTTCTTAGCTGCGTCCAGAAAAATGAATTACACAATTCAAAGTTTAATTTCTCTAGTTTTTGACGAGAATCATGGACCAATTGAGATTATGATACTTTAAAAAACAGATGGAGTAATAGAGATTTACAGGAATGCAGTTTGAAGACAAATATTTTGTTTAATATCAAGCTCTTCACATCAAATATGATAAATAAAAGCTTAAAATCAGAAAAAAAATTTTTTTTGTACACCACCCTAAAAAGACCGTTTCCGTTGTAAAAAATTGTTCACATAGGGGCATTTTATAGCAAAGCCTGTCTCCCTTCTCGCCCGTACTGCGCATCCTCACCGCGCCGAGTACTTAGCCCGTAAAAGTTAATATCTTGAGAACTATTGCACATCTTAGAATATTCGGTACCAACATCTCATGTAAGGCAATCTTTGAGTATGAAACGTTTGCTTACGATGCGATTGCTATGTCAACAATATATTTGACATTTTAGGGGCAGATTAATCCGACTTAAGTGCGCTAGTGGTGTCCCTAGGACTGGGCCCTGTTTTTACTTATTATCCACACATCAGGGTAAGGGAGACATGGTATCAATCATGCTTGACCTGCATCAGTTTGTTTTTCGTCACAAAGCTTTAGAAACTGAGATGATTACATTAGAAAACTACAACTACTAAAAAAAAAAGAGGTTTCTAAAAGTTTTCTAAGGAGGTTTCTAAACAAGAACTGTAGCTCACATGTCACATAGAGTTTAGGCAACTTTTGATGTAAAAGAAATAAACTTACTTTGAGATTAGTTTTCTTTATTTCCTTCATCTGTATCAGTATTGACATAAGAGACACACAGTATCTTCATCTGTATCAGATTTGAAGACTATGTGTGTCTCTTATGAGTTTCGAGTGACCAGATTTTTTATGACACAAAACAGGACTATTCTGAAATATGGTAGAAGAAGAAGAAGAAGAAGAAGAAGAGGAAGAAGAAGAGGTAGAAGAAGAAGAAGAGGAAGAAGAGGAAGAAGAGGAAGAAGAGGAAGAAGAGGAAGAAGAGGAAGAAGAGGAAGAAGATGAAGAAGATGAAGAAGAAGAAGAAGAAGAAGAAGAAGGAGAAGAGGAGGAAGAAGAAGAGGAAGAAGAAGAAGAAAAAAGGGGGGACAAATCAGGCCATGAGCTTACAAAGTAAATGTGTTTCATATGTGACTGCACTACTTCACTGAGTCATGTACAAATTATTTTTATATATAAAATGACATATTTTAATAACCAACTTATGAACTACCAGCTGAACATGAACTTGTGGCTTCTCATTCAGGAACATCACTATGAACTTTGTACTTATCAGGTTTGATATCTTGCAAAAGTGTGGAATTATTTAATAACAGATTGTAGAATTCATTCCAGATCAGGTCTTGAAAATGAGTTTTTAAAATTACAAATTCTTAAATAGTTTCTGTAGTAACACGTTTTCTTTCATCAATCCAAAGGAAGCTCAAAATTTAAAATACTCTTCACCACAGTATTTTTGCTTGGTACAACCAGAGCAAAACTCACAACCACATCTATGTTTTTATACGGATTGCCACTACTTTATGTGGAAGACATCACACATCATTATCAAACATTATCTTTTCCCATTCCTCGAATTTTCTGGATAAAATTTGCTGAAATGTGAGAGCTAGCGAAGTAGCGAAAACCGGAGAGCGTCTCGGGAGAGTGAGATTATAGCCAAGAACGAAAAAACGTGGCATTTCGCGCAGCGCCGTCGTGACACTGGTTGGAGAGATGCATTGAACCAGGGCAGCAAAAAATTGACTTCCAATTTAAAACTTTGAATGAAACAAAACCAAATTTGTAATATATATCTAAGAGCAATATACTTTTTAGCCCTGCGCGTTAGTAAACTACGTAGAAGTATAACCGTAGATATAAAAAGTTTCATATTTCATTGATCAAACGAAATAAATAGAATAGTTTATAGGGTGAGTTTTCTGTACGTCCTTCCGTCTGTCTGCGGTCAACACTAGCGCCTAATTTGTTCAGTCGTGTTTCGTGAAAATTGATATTCCCTCATCGATCTGGAGGAAGTTGAGGTCCTGCTAGTTTGAATCAGATATGTCGATTTTTTACAGTATGTAACATGATGACTTAACGTTTTCGAATTTTTTTCAAAAATAGCTTCAATTGTTTTTAAACATTGAACTTGAATAAAAAAACTCTAATAAACGATGCGGGTCTCATTTTCGTTGAAGTTGCTAATTTTTCGAGAATTGCTTAAGTTTGATATTTTCTCGGCGACTTTCTACAACTACAATATTAAAGCTGGATATTTTTCTTAATAAAATCTTGTTGGGAGTCATCTTGAAATATGGTCAATTACAATTTTCAGAAAATGAGTAATTTTCGCATAATTTTGCGTCAATTGCGTGCAATTTTAATTTTTTTTTTTAGAAACAACTCCAGTTTTTCCTCGTACGTAGCAAACGGAGGTTGAAAAAATTGTGCTGGTTCCATTTTCGCAACCGGTACACGTTGCTAAATCAATCTCTCGGTATTTTCGAAAGTTGCAAAAAATTAACATTGCAAAAGTGCAATATTGATGGTAGAGATTTTTGTCTTACATTAAATGAGTTCTAAAAACTAGACCTTAAACTAAAGTCATATACAAGTTTTTTGAAACAAAACGAGCTTTTTCGTATATTTTCTTATTGAAGTTTCTGCATTTTATAAAAAAAATTCTCGAAAACGGTTCCAAATTTGCAGGTAATGTACATATTAACGACGTGAGAGACAAGTAAAAAAAAACAATTTTTGTAATTTTTGAAAAAAACTAAGGAATAGAGCGATATGGCGTAGAGCGAGTGCATTTAGCACAATCCCTATCAAAAGTTTAAAGAAAAAATGTAGCTGTTTTTAAGAAAACAAAAATGTACATGATCTTAATAAAAGAATTTACTTCGGGGAACAAATATTATTTGAATGAAAAATCTCTATTTTCAATTTTGTAGTTGTAGGGAAAAAAATTCATACTTTAAAATTTTCGAAAATTCAGAATTAACTTTCAAAATCAGATCTATAAGTGTTTCAGTTTCATAAGATCAGGTTTATAAGTGTTTCTCTATTCTTAAGTGTGTGTCTATTCTTAAAAGAAATTTAAAGAAAAGATTTGGAGCCTTTTTGAAAAAATTTTGAAAGTGTCCAGGATGCTTTATGTAAAATATCCTCAAATTTTAATGAATTGTTTTCAAAATCTCAAAGATTCGACTCGAACCAGATCGACACAGGTTTCTTCAATTTGGAAAAAAAATCCCACGCATGGTTTACACGCTAGTAGCGTTCACGGAAGAAAGGACAGATGGGTGGACGGACAGATGGGTGGACGGACAGATGGGCGGACGGACAAATGGGTGGGCGGACAGATGGGCGGACGGACAGATCGGCGGACTGACGGATAGACCGACGAGCAGACAGACGTACGGAAGGACAGACGGACGTTTTGAAAAAAGTACTTTTTCGGTAACGGGACCCCAAAACGTACATTTCTGTCGAAATCTTGAAATCGATATTCCGCATCATTACATAACTTTTCCTATACTACGTACATTATTTCGAATATACATACGTACGTATATGGAAAAGTAAAAATTGGAGCTGTTTTTGAGAAAATTTTGAAATTGTCCGCGGGTCTTCATGCAAAGTATCCCCAAATTTTGAAGAAAGTGTTTCAAAATCGTGGTGACTCGAGTGGAGCCAGATCGACCAGGGAATATCCGTTTAGGAAAAAATCGTACGTATGGTAAGTATGGTTGTTCACAGACTGACAGACAGAGCGACGGACGGACGTTTTGCCGCCAATTAGATTTTCGTTTTCAAGGACCCACAAAACAGGGATTCTGGCCTTCATGAAACCTTAATGAAAGAACTTACTATGGAGAACAAATTTTATTTGAAGGAAACATCTCAATGTTCAATTTTGTAGTAGTAAGAAAATGGCCGAAAAATTGTGATTTTGAAATTTTCGATAATTCGGAGTTCAATCTGAAAATTGGACCTATGTCACGATTATAAGAGTATTTTACTATATTCTTACATGAAATTAAATGAAAAAATTGCAGTCGTTTTTGAGAAAATTTTGAAAATATCTGGAGGGCTTCGTGTATAGTACCTACAATTTTGTTTTTGTTTTTTTCAAAATCTCAAAGATTTCACTCAAGACATGAGCATAGGTTCGTCAATTTGGAAAATATCCTACGAATGGTTTAGGCACTAGTAGTGTTCACAGTCGGACGGACAGAGACAGACGGACGTTTTGAAAAACCACAACAAAAAATCACTCTTTTGGTATTAGGGAACCCCAAAACGTGCATTAGAAATCTCGAAATCGATTTTCCGCAGCATTTATAACTTTTCGTATACTACATACAATACTCCGCACATACGTACGTATACGAGAAAGTAAACGCCTGCTTGCCTGTTTCACGTAAAATTACGTGAAAAGTACTAAAATGTTCGTAAAATTGTTCATGATCTTATTTCAAAATCCTTTTTAAGGATCAGATTTCATAAAGGGAAAGTAATGTTTTTCAAAATCGCAGAGCTTTGTGTCAGGACAGATCGAGTTGGGAATATTCTTCTTCGGAAATATCATACGAATAGTTTAGATTTGTTAGTTTTGTTCACATTCACCGGACAGGCTGACAGGAAAGACAGCCGGCCGGCCGGACAGAAAGGATGGACGTTTTGAGAGAAAGAGAGGGGGAAAACGACACTTTTCCTTTATCAGGGGACCTCCAAACGTGTATTTCCATTGAAATGTCAAAATCTATTTTACATTACATAACTTTCATGCATTACATAAACATGTACTACATATATTACTCTGTATATATACACACACCCTTGTACGTATATATCTGTATATACGAGAAAGTAATATAAACGACCGTTTTCGTTGTAAGAAATCTTTCTTAAAAGGGCATTTTATGGCATGGCTCATGCACGCGCTCGTCCTCACCAGCGTCCTCGCTGCCCGTTGCCATCTGTCCTCAGCGCTAGTCCTCACCTCCTGACCCCACTACCACAGCGGCACCGTCTCTCGGCTGCTTGTCACCATTCCGTTCCTCCACCTCCCATCTTCACTGTCGGTCCTCCTCATGTCCGTACCTCACCAGTTCCTCGCGGCTTGCGTTGTCGCCATCTGTCCTCCAGCGCTAGTCCTCACCTCCTGACCCCACTTACCAGCGACGCGTCCTCTCTGGCTGTTTCACCATTCCTTCCTCACCTCCCCCCATTCTTTTCCCCCCCCCCCCCCAAATGGGGGTTTTTCCGGGTCCTCTCTGTCCGTCCTCACCAGTGTCTCCTCGTGCTCGTTGTCGCCAAATCTGGTCCTCAGCCGCTAGTCCTCAAAACCTCCTGACCCATACCCCCAGCGACCGTCTCTCTGGCGGGTGTTGTCACCATCCTTCCTCACCTTCCCCATCTTCACTGTCGGTCCTCTCTGGTCCGTCCTCACCAGTGTCCTCGCTGCTCGTGGTCGCCATCTGTCCTCAGCGCTAGTCCTCACCCCTACCCCACTACCCAGCGACCGTCTCTCTGCGCTGTTCTCACCATTCCTTCCTCACCCTCCCATTCTTCACTGCGTCCTCTCTGACCGTCCTCACCAGTGTCCCTCGCTGCTCCGTGTTGTGCGGCCATCTGTCGTCAGCGCTTAGTTCCTACCTCCCTGACCCCAACTTGACACCGCGGACCCGTCCTTCTCTGGTGGTTTGCGACCATTTCCTTCCGTCACCTCCCCATCTTCACTGTCGGTCCTCTTGCCTGCCGTCCTCTTTACCAGTGTCCCTCGCTTGCCCCGTTGTTTCGCCATCAGTGTCCTCGCCGCTATCCTCAAGCCATCCTCACCCCTGAACCACTACCCAGCGGAACCCGTCGCTCTCTGGGCCTGTTTTCAACGCATTCCCTTCCTCCACCTTCCCCACTTCACTGTTCGGTTCCTCTCTGTGCGCGTCCTCACCAGTTGTCCCTCGCTTGCCTCGTTGTTTCGCCATCTGTTTTCCCCGCTCAGCGCTAGTGCCTGCACCTCCCTGATCTACCCACCTTACCCCAGCGACCCGGTCTCTCTCTGGGCTGGTTCTCACCATTCCTTTCCTCACCCACCTCCCCATCTTCACTGTCCGGTCCTCTCGGTCCGCCTCACCAAGGTGGTCCTCGCTGCTCGTTGTCGCATCTGTTCCTCAGACGCTAGATCCTCACCGCCTGACCCCACTACCCAGCGACCGTCTCTCTGGCTGTTCTCACCATCTCTCCTCACCTCCCCATCTTCACGGTCGGTCCTCTCTGTCGTCACTCACCAGGTCCTCGCGGCCCGTTGTCGCCATCTGTCTCAGCGCTAGTCCTCACCTCCTGACCCCACTACCCAGCTGGACCGTCTCTCCGGCTGTTCTTCCACCATTCCTTCCTCACCTCCCCATCTTCACTGTCGCTTCCTCACTGTCCTTCCCTCACCGTCTGACGATCATCTCGCTGCCCAGCCTCACCTCAGCACAGACCACTGCCCGCCCTTACAGCCCATCCCACTGGGCTGATCCTCCCCTGCTCCTTCCCCCCCCCGTGATGTAAATCCATGTTTTAGCATCATGGTGCTGCCTGCATGAGGCCAAGATCTGTTGTCAACTGCAAAAGTACTTTTGAAATTTGTTTCTAAAACTAATTTTGGTTCTTTTATAAGTTTAAAGTGCTATCATGCAAAAAACAGAGCAATAGCTGGCATGGGTTCATGGGGAGGGAAAAGAGTGAAATTTCCCCCCTAAAATTTTTCAGTAACTAATAATTATAAATTGTCATTAAACTTTCAAAAATATTTTTTGCAATCATTAAAACAAATAAAATCGTGAGTTATTGTAACCTTCGACATTTTACAAAATCTGTAATAAGATACCTTCAACCAAAACATTTTGGATTTACCCTCCCAAACTTCCTCTTTGGACCCGTTCCTGGCAATTGAGAGCTTGTTGACAATGTTGCTTTATTGCCATTCGTACAAATTTGAAAACTTGCTCCTAACATTGTTTGTTTTCCAAACATGTAGGCATGCTTATGCTAAATAGAGCATAATATTTTAAACTAGTAACATAATCCTCTAACATTATATTATATTATATTATTTTTTGACACAATCCAATAATGCCAATTCAATCAATAAAAAAGCAAATTCTTTTTGTAATCCTGCTTAAATATGTATGCAAAATTCCTTCATTAAATCAAGTTTTATCTCTACTTATTTTGAGAATGTCTAATGAATATTAATCACACCACAATTTCCTTGATCAACGATATTTTAAATTAAAATTTATTCAAGGAAATTGAATATCATAAAGAATACATTGCAAAATGACAAAAATTGTTAGTAATATTAGAAAGAAAAGAGTGGGGATATTAGGCATTCCCATATGACTACTAATGGCATGAAATGGTGTGTCTTCAGAAGGGTTAAAGAACTAATTTCTGCAGTCACTGCAATTAGTTCAATGATAACTCACTAGGTTCATGTTGTGGAATGTCCAGCAACTGTTTCTCTCACAAAAAGCTGTTCCCTTCAGTTGTATTTTATATTTACAATTCAGCATCTGTATTCCCAAAACTCGTAAGATGATGGGGCCAATTTCAAAATGTATAGACCCCCACCTACAACTATGCTATCATTTCAATAGATATAATGACAATGTTCTCAAGATAAGTAAAAGTGTAAATCACCATTAGAATGATGAAACAAATTTAATACATCAACTCCCTTCTACACACACAAGATTGAACTTAAAATTATTTAAGAAAGTGAAAAGAATTTACAGATATCCATGAATTTGCTAGAATACGTATTCAATGAATAATATACTACCTAATTTAAAATATCTGCACAGACACTCAAAAATAATAGCAATGAAAGGACTATACCCAATCTGTTAAAAATTAAAGGAGTCAGTAGAACAAGGGAAGCTATCCCACACATAATATAGCAAATAGAGCACCCTTTTGAACAAATGTTATTAAGAACAAATTGAAGGGCTCAGTAGAACAAAGAGCTATCCCACATTGACTTGGTTCAGAGATAATGTGAATTTTACTTAAATTTTCCCCTTATAATTCATTCATTTTTACACTTTTAAATACAGTACTTTTGTACACTTTACTCGCACATATATTTTACATAGTTTTTTTGAAAAAAAAAAAAAAAAATTGTATATATATATTTTTTTCCTCCCCCCCTTTTTTCATAGAATAGATGAAGATATAGAACACTATTAGGCAAAATTTCAGAATATACCTGTATATTGCACAATCATCTAAAATATCTACTGTTCTGTTATCTGTTCATAGGCATTGGAAGTTTGCTGAGAGATAGACATACTGAAATAAAATTTTTTAAGTAATGTCAATAAATAAAAGATTAAAGGTGAGTTAAAGTTTGTATTAAACAAAGTAAGAAAAATAAAGTAAGCAAAGAAAAAAGAACTGGAATATCGTATGCCTCCTCACCATTTCAAGTTTTAAATATAGAACGTAGTACTATTGTTAAATTTGATGTAGTTGCAAACGTAATTGATATGTATTGTTACGATATTATTATTAATGTAATTATTATTAATATAATAATTATTATTATTATAGGTAGTAGCATTAAAATATCTTGAAACGTTAATTATTAGCAGATAATTTATCTACTATCTTAATATAACTGTATAATATCTTAATCTAACTGTAACAAGTATTGTATTTCTAGGCCAATGACCCCACCTCGATCAGGTTTTGTTCACTTTTCCTGGTTCTATGAGCAAATGCTGAGATGGGCCCTTGTTTGCTCCTGAACAGTAATGTAACTTCGCTCTCTCCACCCAAGGCATCATATTGACTCGTCATACACGATTGTAATTGTATATGTGACTCTATAAATACTATTATTATTAAAATGGTCAGCAACTGGTTTGACTACACAAGGGTGCTCAGTCCATGTTGAAACATTCTGATATGAATAGTCATCTGGGGCATTAGAGAAGACAACCTAAGGGACTAAACTTGTTATGTTTTCTATCTATATTATGTATTCTTTTTGAGTTACATTAAGACCTTAACATTTACCACACCCCTAAGTTTTGTGACCTCCCCACAATTGATAGTTATCATGCAAAACATGGTTAAAACATACCACAAGGATAATAAAATTATAACTTTAATGATATAATTAATAAATGAATTAGTACAAATTAACAATTAATTGGTTTCCTGATGGCTTGGAGAACTTCTTCCTCCAATGGCATACAATAATTTCCCAAATTGTCAGATTAAAATCAGCAAATTCCAGGGATTGGACATATTTAAAGAAATAAAATATTTTGTCCAAAGATTGGACAAAGATTGGATAGGTCGTCCCAAGTTTGGACCATATGGGGAAAAAAAATCGTTTCAGTTGTGAAAGATCAGTTCAGTTGTGAAACTGGAACAAATTAATCTTATCTAAAACCTAAAAGAAAGATTAAGAAAAATAAAGACACACTTAGTTCATTTTTAATAATGGTTTGAACTTTTCTCCCTCTTTTCTGAATATAAAAAAAAATAATTTTTTAAACTTATAGTTAATATTTATAGCTTTAACAATTTATGACGCATAATATGCTTAACATATTATGACGTATGATGTATTGAATGACTTGTTTACAGAAAATTAGTGAAGAGGGGGAAGATGGAGTTGAACCAATTCACACACATGGGTGCGCCTCTGAGCTGAATACATTGTTGAAAGAATGAGATATTAAGCAATGCTATAATAGTTTTCAGTTTCATTTTAGTTAAAAACTCATGATAAAATAATATTAGAACAGAAAAGTTGACATGCTTGCAAGAATTTTTGATTATTAAACTTTTAAGACTAAATATTCACTCAGCTTTAGTATTCATTACAACAAATGCTATTCAGTTGGATAGTATCTCATACACCAAGAGCTTCCATTCTTTGGACTGTGGTGATATTTCTTCAGAGCATTGGTCATTATCATCATTCTTTATTGCTTTCAGAGCAGGGTTTCCTAAAGTGGGTAGTGAAAAAAATCAGCAATGCTTAAGATACTGCTTGGATGGGAAAAGATGATTGGGAGAACGGTAGGAGGTATTAAGTGAGGTAGTGGGATGTGTTTCTGGTATTTTGGAACCATCCCAGCTTGACCTTGTGACCGAGAGAAACCACAAGAACCTCGGTCAGGATGGTCTGCCCAGGTATTGAACTCAGACCTTCCCAGTTCCAGCGAATTCAGTGCGCAGCACACTGAGCCACTTTGCTCTTTTTAATGAAATTTAATTATATTAATAAAATAAATAGAAAAAAATGTAACATTTACGGTACTGTATATGTAGATATAAAGAAACATTCTATTTATGATATAACAAAAATTATAGACAAATCTAATATTTTAATAATTTAACACTCACATATTTTTTTTCCTTTTTAGACAATCAATGCTAAGGTTTTGAAAAAAAAAAGTTTTATTCTGCAAATACCATTGGAACATAATGTTTCACATAATATTCAAACCCTTTTTTAGGTGTAAATAAAAAATTAATGTAATTATGTCTGAAAATGAAAACAAATTTTGATAATGAGAATTGTTTAGAATAAAAGTATTAAAAATAAAAAAAAATAACAATATAGTGTGATAACTTGTCACCCAGGAAATGGTAAAACCCACTCCTCTACATTAAGTATAAAAATATATATTACTCATTAATTCATATATTTTTTAATAAAAATACAAGTGTATTTGTACATTCATTTATAATATATAAAATTTCTTAGTATTTATGATATAAATGTGTAACAATTAAATGATTATATGTTATTTTAAATAAATTATTAAAATCATATATACAACCATCAATAACCAGGAGACCAAAGCAAAGAACAGAAATGGAGTAAGACAAGGATGCTCCCTTTTAATATTCAATCCCATTTATTCAAAAGAAGCAATCAAATACTTTAAAGGAAAAACAAAAGGCATACAATTTAATGGTTTAGAAATACATTGTTTAAGATGATATAGCAATATTAGAAAATTCAAGAAAAATTAACATAAAGAAATCTATGTTCATGATATTTGGGAAAGAGAAAAACTACACATCAAATAAAATAATGCTAAATACAACAGAAAGAGAACATGTTCACAATTTTTGCTATTTAGACTATACTTTCACAGATGACAATAAAAGCACAACAGAAATAAGAAAGCGTATTACACTAACAAAGAAGTTGTTCCCCCCCAAAAAAATAATTTGCTTACAAATACCAACATAAACTTGAACATAAGAAAGAAATTTCTGAAAAGTTATAACTGGGGTGTCCTTTTATATGGATGTGAAGGATGGACACTTTTAAAAACAGACAGGAGTCGTTTAGAAGCTTGCGAGATGTGGTTGTGGCAAAACATACTGCAGGTTTCCTGGACTGAAAAAATTCAAACAATGTAATTTTAGAGAAAGAGAAGAGATACATATTAAAAGTCATTTGGAACAAGAAAGCAAAATTAATTGGACATATTTTTAGGCATTAGGAATTCTTAAACACAATTTTGGAATGTAAAATAGTTGGAAAAAGAGGAAGGGGAGACTTACATTAAAAATTTTGGAACATCTACAAATCCAATTACAATTAAAAAAGCTATGCAGATATGAAAAGAAAGGCTAAGAACACAATGTCATGGCGGCAGCGACAAGGCACTTTAGGATGCTGATAATGAAAATTATATAATTCCAACTATAAAATTTTCTAATTAGTGTCAGCCAAGGCAGGCCCCTAAAATGGTGTCACTCATGCTGAACAGCCTCCTGGCCCCCTAACTATACTGCTTGTCAGATGAAAGGCAAAGACTTTTCCGTATTCATTTTCTACTTCATTCAATCTCGGCTTGCTGTACGAACTTGCAACATACTCTTGCCAGCTGTCATCTACCGCCGCCCAAGCTACATTTTTGAAATTTTCTTAAGTTTTCGGTTTTCTAATGCTGGAGTGGAAATATCATTTTATGAACATCAAAGAACAGTAAAACCTCGCCCAAAATTGCAATTTTCTTTGAAAAATGTGCAGCCATATTTAAAAAAATGGCGCTTAAATTCTAAATTTGTAGCTCTTTTCACAGAAAATTTTTGATTTTTCGAAAAATTTCATGTGAAGTTATTTGAAGAACTTTAACTCACAAATACAATAGTGTTTACAAATTCCTGGAAATGTGCATATTAACGGTATTAGATCTTTAAAAATATTACATTCGTGTATTTTTGGAAAAAACAAAATAATTCCTTGAATTGTACTTTACGTCATATTAAAGAATAAGCACTATTCGTTCCAAAAAAAATGAAAAAAAATTGGAGCAGTTTTTGAGAAAATGGCGTTTGAGCGTTTCTGAAAATGTTTCGAGCTAATTTTCACAGAAAACTGTAGTTTTCCAAGATACTTCATGTGCCATTATGTAAGCACATGTACTTATAAATACTATAATGTGAACAAATTGCCGCTAGTATAAATATTAACGACGTGAAAGGAAAGTCAAAAAATAACTTTTTTGTAATATTTGAAAAAATGTAAGATTAGAGCAATGTGGTGTTTATATCATCTTTTAGAGTACATTTCGCACTATCCCTATGAAAAGTTTAAAGCAAAAATTTGGACCGGTTTTTGAGAAAATCGTGTTCATGTAATATTTTAAAATTTTACATATTGCGCGGAAAACTACAAACATCTTCAAAAAATGTACATGACCTTAATGATAAAACTTACTATGGAGAAAATTTTTTATTTGAATGGAAAATCTCAATCTTCAATTTTGTAGTTGTAAGAAACCGGCTGAAAAATTGTGAAATTATGAAATTTTCGAAAATTCAGAGTTAAATTTGAAAATCGGACCTATGCTACCTTCATAGGTGTATTTTACTCTATTTATACAAGAATTTTAAAGAAACAAATTAGAGCAGTTTTTGATAAAATTTTGAAAATGTTCGGAGGGCTGCATGTAAAGTACCACAAATTTTAAAGTTTTTTTTCAAAATCTCAAAGTTTCGACTCGAGCCAGATGGACAGGGTTTTTCTTCAATTTGGAAAAAAATCCTACGTATGGTTTAGGCGCTAGTAGTGTTCACAGACGGACGGACAGAGGGACAGGCTGACGGACAGAAAAAAATCCATTCTTTTTCGGTATTAGGTGTATTTTGGGTATTTGTGTTGAAATCTCGAAATCGATTTTCTGCATCATTACATCTTTTCCTGTACTACCGAGAGAAAAAAGAGAGAGAAAAAAGAGAGAGAAAGAAAGAGAGAGAGAAAGAAAGAGAGAAAGAGAGAGAAAGAGATAGAGAAAGAGAGAGAAAGAGAGGGAAAGAGAGGGAAAGAGAGAGAGAGAAAGAGAGAGAGATAGAGAGAGAAAGATAGAGAGAAAAGAGAAAGAGAGAAAGAGCGAGAGATATATGAAAAATATTGCAATTGTGAATTTTAGTAAATAAAACAAAAGAATAAAGAAAAATGGGGTTTATGTCATCAGTTACATGTAACAGTTACTCGACTAAAATATTTTTTAAAAATTGCAACCGTATTGAGAAATTCTTTATTTTGGTTATTTTTTAATATTGAAAATATTTCACTCAATTGAGTGAAAGCTACTCTACTTTTTCCATCACATCTTCATGACCTTAAAGAAAGAACTAAATACACAAAACAAATTTAATTGGAAGAAATCTCTTATCTTCAAATTTTCAGTAGTATGACACCGAAAAAAATCAATATTTTGCAATTTTTGAAAATTGAGAGATAATAGGAAAAATCGCATCGATACCACCTTTATAAGTGCATTCAATGTATTTCAACAACAAACTGAAAGAAAAACTGTTGAGTCTTTTTGTGAAAAAAAGGAAAATGTCCCACGGATTACGTGTAAAGAACCCCGGAATATTAAGGATGTTTTCAAAATCGCAGAATTTAGAGTGCGGCCAGATGGACAGGAGTTTATTCAGAATAATATCATGTATTATTAGAAAAATTCTACGTAGACGGATGGACATTTAGAAAAAAAAATCCCTTTTTCAGTATCAAGGGACCCCCAAAACGTTGAAATCATGAAATTGATTTTCCGTAACATTGCATAACTTTTTCTATACTACGTATATTACTTCGTACATACGAGAGAGCAACTAGTGGTGCTACAAATGGCACAGACTTTCTCATATTAGTTTTTAATTTCTTTGGTTTGGGCTGCGGCGGTGTGGTGGTGTTTGTTTCAATATTTCTTTAAGAATATTATAGAGGAATAAAATCACATCATATATGGAAATTTTCGTTGAAAAATTTGGAGCCGTTTTGAAAAAAATATAGTTCAATCGTCACTGTAAATGCGAAATTGGAAGCTTATCCACAGAAATCTTTTGAGAGACAATGCAAACACCGCTGTTCTCTGCCATAAAGTGAAAGCCGTCGGGTAGTCCATTGTCCATGGTAAGAGGGTATACCTGAATTAGACATTCTCGGCACACGCTTGACACCGTGGATCTAAGAATATTGAATTCCCTAACGATATCTGAAATGGAATGCTCCATGCATCTTCAACTACCTTTCCGCGTTCTGTTAATTCCGGCCGTACGATCATAATCTCGTCAGAAACCCTTTCGCATGAATCACTTAAGTAAAATGAAAGCTCTGCCAATGCACTGTTCTTTTATACCCCTTTTACGTGATACTACTGTCATTGCACTCGTAGGTCAGAGTGCTCGTTTTCCATGACGCGACCCGGGTTCAATGCCGGTCGGGCAAGATTATGGTGTGTCCGTCTGTCCGTCTGTCCGTCAGTGCGTGTGTCCGTCTGTCTATCTGTCAACACCACTAGCGCCTAAACTATGCGGACGATTCCTTCCAAATTTGATATTTCTCGATAGATCTGACTCCACTCTTGGCGCCGCGATTTTGAAAATCTTTTTTCAAAATTTGAGGGTACATTGCATGAAGCCCTGCGAACATTTTGAAAATGTATAGAGTAATAATATACAGAGTATATTACACTTATAAAGGTGTCATAAGTTCGATTTTCATGGTAAACTCTGAATTTTCGAAAATTAGTAAAGTTTGAATTTTTTACATGTCTTCCTACAACTACAAAATTGAAGATAAAACTTATTCCTTCTTGTAAAATTTGTCGACCATAATTAGTTCTTTCATTAAAGCTATGTACATTTTTTGAAAATTGCGGTAGTTTACGAGCAATACGTGCTATATTTGCAATTTTAAAAAAATACAAAAACAAAATTACAAATCTCAAAATCGACATTTTCTTACGGGCTTGTGCTACATCTTCTACGGGCTCAAATTTTAAAACAATTTGCCCTTTAGGACGAGGTTTTACTGTTCTTTAATATTATTAAAATGAGATTTACGTTCTAATAGTAGAAAGACGAAAAATCAAGAGAATTAAAAAAAATGTACTTCGGGCAGCGATAGATGGCAGCTAGTAAGAGAATGTGGTAAGTTCGCGTACCTGCCGAGACGAAAGGAAGAAGAAAATTAATATGGGAAAGTCGGTGTCATTCTGTAGCACCACTAGTTCTTCATTTCCTTCTTTTTCTTTCTTTTCCTCTTTTCTTCTCCTCTCCCTTTCATTTTCTTCTTTATCTTCTGCCTCTTCGTCTTCTCGCTTTTTTCATAATTTCTTCTTATTTCTTCCCTCTCCTTCTCTCTTTTTCTTCTCTTCATTCTTCTCCTTCTATTCTTATTCCTCTTTCTACTCCTCGTCTTTTCATCCTTCGTGACCCAGCTAATAGTAGTAACGTGGCTTGCCAATTGGGTGGGTCACTACTACACGGAGAGAGCAACGTCTGAACGGCAAAGGCCGAAAAAAAAAAATACGGGGCGACAGAAATGAATGAATTTACATTTATTATCCTACAACTAAGGTGGGAATTTGCAAAATACAAGTTGCAAAATACACGAAACGTAAGTAAGGTGATTTGGCTGGCAGTCAAGTGTAATTCAACTGATAAACCCCATTTAATTTCCTTCTCTCGAATTGTTTGACGTGCGCCATGCTTTCTGAACGTCAGCGTTGCCAGTGCAGTAAAATAACCAACTCTGGGGGTGTACTACGTAGTGTCGGAGCTGAACAATTTTGGGCCTGGGGCATTGCTGAAACGTAGCCCTCTCTCCCATCCCCCGAAACAAATCAAAATTGTGAAAGCGGTGCCAGGAAACTATACGAGTTATTATGAAAATGAAAATACATGGCCAATGTATAATTTTACAAAAATGTGTTTCAAAATATCTCATAGAGTCCTATCTTATAAGTAATGACTAGTATACATAAATATTTATGAAACAAATTTAACATTTTATGAAACATCTGTACTGTACCGTTACTTATAAAATTACAATAGCGATTTTCTCGAGTTACAATTTCGTTTCAAATTTTTTACTATGTTTCCCATCACCTTTATCATAGGGGGACCCTTGACTTATGGGGCCCAGTTGATCGCCCGGTCTGCATATGCCTACTGCCGGCACTATGTGTACGTAGCATCTCCAAAATTATTTCAATCTCGATCGGGCGGGCAAGCGTGCGTCGGCGGCGTTTCGGGGCCGTTATCTCTGTCGGAGCGCGGTCGTGCATTCGGCGCCCATGCGACCCGCCGCCACCATCACCACCGCCGCCACCACCGCCGCCACC
>BOPP01000065.1:3521203-3622994 GCA_017312745.1 Gryllus bimaculatus | reverse complement strand
GCCCGCCCGCCCGCCGAAAAGCCCAGCCGGCGCTCCGCGGGCATTTCCGAACCTTCTTGCAGTTTTAATGGATCTTCCGTTTCAAGTTTATTTTCAACATTCTCCTCGCCCAGATACAGTTGAGATTCGCGCTTTCTACTCCTCAACGTGTAACTTTACATACATTACATACCTAACACCTTTAAAACCGTGCTTTTTACACCTTTAGGAAATTTTTCATAAATCGTATTTACGTCATGTTATCTATTTCTGCCCTTTTCTTCTTTCCTTGGTTTCTTGCATCACTCTCTTTGTGCCCCCTTCATCCTATTCACTCTCACTCTCTCTATAAAATCTCTCCCTTTACCCTGACCGACCGCTCCCTAATAAACTCTTCCGTTACACGCTCCCATATCTCTTCCTCCCCCTCATCCTACATTTCATTTCCCATAGTTCGCCCAGTACATCTTGGATGAAACCTCATCACATCAACTAAAACTCGCCATTCTTATTTTACTATTTTCCAAGAGTTTCAAATGATTTCATGTCATGTTTCTCGAAAACTAGAAAGTTTTCAGAGAAAATAAGCATTTTCAGAAATGCTAAAACAACAGTTTCTCAAAAGATTTTCGATCAAGTTTTCCATGAATATTTGTATTTTGGACCGGGTTTTACTGTTCTATGTTATTATTAAAGTTATATTGCAATACTACTATTACGGAATCGGAAAATTGAAAGAACAACAACAACGAAAAGTCTTTTAGGTGCCAATAAATGTAGCTGGGAAGAGGGTGGGGCAAAACTGAAAAGCTACCCCAGGTGCAAGAGAATAGGAAACTAAGTGATCCGTAGAGTGTGAGACTATTGTGTTGTGTTTCCATGCTTGTTCGTGTTCTTTGAACACAGAGACGCCACCATCAGCACCCCCCCGTCTCACGACCTTTCGTCTGCACCCCTTGCCTTCCCGCTCCCACGCGCTGCCAACCGACGCTCGACGAAAGAGATGGAGAGAGAGAGAGAGGGTGAGACGGAAAGAGAGAAAGCCAGTGAGAGACGGAGAGAGAAAGGACGAGGAAGATAAAGGGCTAAACCAAGTCTGCCTTCCCCTTCGTGAAATGGCGCTCTCAGAGGCAATGTAAACAAAGGGGTGGAAGGGACGGGCAGGCGGTGGTTGCCGGAATTTGAGCTAATTTTCACAGAAAACTTCATTTTTAGATAATCTTTTAATGAAATTATATATAGCATATTATCAATTATCACATTATCTTATCAGTAATTATCAATACAATCTTGAACAAATCGCCACTAATGTAAATATTACCGATGTGAGAAACAAAAAAATATTAAATTTTTGTAATTTTCGAAAAAAAAGAGTAGAGTAATATGGCGTTTATGTCATCTTATAGAGCACATTTAGTACTATCCCTAACATAAGTTAATTTTGTTGTACAAAATCGCCGAAAAAATTCAAACTTTTGAAATTTTGAAAAATTCAGAGTTTAGGCATCATCAGTTCGGTTCAGGGTACCCCAAAACGTGTACTTCTGTTGAAATCTCGAAATCAATTTTCCGCATTACATACCTTTCCATAGATATATTTATTAATTCTGTAGGTAGGTTTATGCAACCTGGTGGCAGAATACTATATTTTTCAAATTACAATTAGGAATGTTAATACAATGTAATTTTAAATTATTTTACGATAATAATATAAATAACGATAATAATAACATGATAAGAATAGAGGCAATAATAGCAATAATTGCATTATCTACATTTTGTCTGCCCTGCACAGATATTTTAACTAATAAATACACTTTTTAAATACACTGAACTCCACTTCACTTCATTTCCCCTCACTATAGTTGCACTTCACTTCTGTTTCTACTTCTCTATTGCACTATATATATATATATATATATATATATATATATATATATATATATAAAAATTAATTAAAATACTTTTAAATCTTAGTAACTAACTCAGGTTTGGTTTGATTTCGACCCTGTAACTGCAGCTCATTCAAGTGGTGAGTTATGTCAGTTATAAAAGCTACGTTACACAAAAGTGAGAATCAAGAAGTTTTTCTTTCATTTCCAACTAGGTGTTGCGAGATGTACATTAAGAAATTCAATTACTTCTTTTCCCAAAGAAAGGAATAATTTAAACAGTTTCCTTTGTTTATCGAGCGTATTTCGGTGAATAGCGTCGTGTCATCATACTGTAGCTCCATTTCTACATATTCGTCTACAGATAAGCTGATGTGACTTCAGATTTATACATTGCTCGGTCTTCTAAACGGATTTGCGAAGAGCACTGCATATGTTTGAAGAATAAAAATTAACCTAATATTTTTTAATCTGTTGCGGGCCACCTGTTGGCCATTTCTGTTATAGAGCATTTGGAGGGATTGAAGATTATCCCATTTTGCCAGTAGAAATTTCACAAAAAAATGTTACACATACATTTGATCCTGATAGTTATACTCTGATTCAAACTTGGCACTTCAAGGTCATGAGCTGGACGAAGAAGGGGACGTTGTCTTTTTTATTTTTTTAAACATTTTATTGTCTTCCTGTTCAACGTACATGTTTTTCAGGGTTGTGAATGGAATCATATATAACTTTTGGTTTATTGCCTAACTGTGGGTGGCCTGGACGGGTGCGATAAATGTTTTTGGTTTTTTAATAATTTAAATTATTAGGGAAGTATATTGAGAGTACAGAGAATGATCGTTGATATGATTATTCGACGAAGGTCATATTATTTGAGGTCGATTTTTTGCTGTTTTATGGTGGTCTGAATCTGTCTTTAGGGAAGCGAGAGTTGATGGGTAGATTCAGTTCTGCTGTGCGTCGAAGTGTGTAAATGTGGATTTTCCAGTTTAATTTTGTATCAAGTTGAATTTCTAGATATTTGGCTGCTGTATTATTTGTAGCCCAGAGAATATTTCGGTTTTTGAAAATTAACTGGGAGAGGTGAAGGGAGGTCATTTTTGCCCGCGTTTTATCTGGATTTATTTTAATTCTCCAATACTTTGCCCATTCGTTGAATATGTCGAGGTCGTTTTGTAAGTTATTCCTAGCTGTCATATGTCCCCATGCTTTGAAAAGAGTGTCATCAGCGTAAAGCGCTATTTGAGAATCTATTAAGCGTGGATTATCGGATATATTGAACAATAGGTGATAGTGGGGACCCTTGAGACAGTCCTGCTGAAATCTGTCATAAGGATGATATGGTATCATTAATTTTCACTTGAAAGTTTCTTTAATTTAGGAAACTTTTCAGAATTTGGTATAAGTAGTCTGGAGTGCCTATTTCTCTTAATTTGTAGAGAAGGCCTTGATGTCATATTTTGTCACACGCGTTGGTTATGTCCAAGAATAATGCGATAGTGTGTTGTTTGGTAAGGAATCCTTGCGCTATATATTCGGTTAGCCGTAATATTTGATGTGTTGTGGAGTGGTTAGGTCGAAATCCAAATTGTGTGATTGGGATAACATGTGTGTTTGTCATGGATTTTATTAATAATTTTAATATCAGTTTCTCTAATAGTTTCGACAATGAGGGGAGTAGGCTTATTTGTCTATAGTTCGCTGGATCTTTTGGATTCTTTCCTGGTTTTCGGAAGGGTCGCACTGTTGCTATTTTCCAATCATTGGGAACGTAACCTATTCTGAGAGCCGCGTTAAATATTGCTGTAATACCTGCTTTCAAATTATTGTTTAGCTTTTTTAGAACTTTATTCGAAATAAAGTCGTATCCTGTTGATTTCTAAGTTTTTGATTTCTTGTTTAACTTCTGACGGAGATATAAACTTTATATTAATTTGAGCTGTATATTGTGGTTTCTGATTGAATTCCTCTACTTGTTTATTAAAGTGGTCATTCTCGATTGGGTTTGGGTTGAATGACTTTTCAAGGTAGTCAGTTATAAGGGATGTTTTCTCAAAATTGGAATTTGCCTCTTCTGAACCTAATTTAATTTGTGGAAAATCTTGTTTTTGTCTTTTTATTCTCTGTATGGTAGACCACATATGCTTAGATTATGGGTGAATTTCTTTTAGTCTGGAAGCTTGCATATTTATTTTGGTCTAGTTTAGTTTTAACTACTCTCGTCAGTTTGTTTATTTTTCTGTCTGGTCTGTCTGGACGTCGTATCATTTGCCAATAGCGACTTAAATTGTGTTTACTATAAATTAGGTTTATGACATTTATTGGAATTAGTTGCTTGTTTATTTAGTCCATTATCGAGGGCTGATTGTATTAATATTTGAATTTGTGGAATGAGTGCGTTTATTACTTGGTTGATGATTGTAGTTATTACCTACCCTTGGTGTGGAGGGAGATTCGAGTTCATTTGCAGGGGGACTTGGAAATTTAGTCTTTGAGAATTTGAAAACCAGGGATTTATGGGAGGTCCTTGCGTTGAGTTTGCCTGTTGTGGGCAAATTTAAGGGACTGGTTTTCGGTCAAGGTTTTTTATCTCGTGAGATTCTCTATTATTCTGTCTACAACAAAGTCTGTTGTCTCTGGTTATACCGCTCTGCATGATTTTTTAGAAGTTTCTGATAAACTTCACAACCTTTCCAATGTGCCATGTGATCTTTTGTTTACAGTTATTTCAGCATTTTGTTTACAGTTGTTTACAGCATTTCCGACTTGTTTCTGTTTGAGGTTCCGTGCATTTTGAATAGTGGTGGTTACCAAAACACCTAACGCCCACAGTTAGCTTGTGTGTGATCAAATCTTTGACAGTTTTTACATTCAATTGGTAATTTCTGGTTGAATCTAGGAAATACTCTAACAACATTATATAAATATCTATCTAAGGCTAGGATGCTTCTTCCCTTGTTATTGTCTTCTAAATATACAGCACACTTTGTTAGTGGTTTCTGTCTTTTCCGTTAAGGCGACTTACTTTGATTACTGGATATTTTTTCACTAGTTATTGGAAGGTTTATGTTTCACTATAAAATGTGTCAATATCTTTAATTACAATTGAAAATGTTTTTATGTTTGGGTCACGAAATTTGTGGTATTCTGTGCTGTTTTCATTGCAAAATTTACGAAGATCTCTGAAATCTTCTATGGAATTAAGTTTAACTTCCACTCTGTCTGCTTCTATTTTTGTTGTGAAATCTTCTTTAACTACACTTTTAATGTCATTTATTAATAGTTGAAAATTTTCCACTTTGTGTACTATTATAAGAGGAATATTAACCACTGTTTCCGCGGAACTGATATAATCGTCTTCATCTATTTCGTTGTTTAATGTTTCGAACTTGTTTCCTGTAGGGATAGCATATCGTGAAACAGATCCAGTTTTTTGTATTTTGGTCTCACTTTGTTCTGTTGGGGCACGTGCACTGTGTTGCAATGGTGGCCAACTAGAGCGTTGGCTGTTTTGTACTTGCGTTTGAAGGTTCTGTAGTGTTTGTTGTAATTGACCAGTTGTTGATGCTGTTCCTGAAGTTCATGCTGCTGGTCCTGTATTTGCTGATGTTGCTGATATATGATGAACTGTTGTTGGTACTCCAATGAATGTTGCATGGCATCGGGCGTAGTGTTGTTCACGGCCTAAATCACTTCTTTGATGCTCTATTCGAGGTCAGAACACGGTAAATCACTTTTATCTATATTAACTATTGGTTAAAGACATGGAATTACTTTCGAAAACACTGTGGTCACTTCACGAGCACTCACAACGCACTGAGTGTTCAGCTTGACGCCGACAGAACTAACAAGGTAGCGTTGCGGTCACAAATTCTCGCGACCGCTGTTAGCGCTGAACTAACATCACGACCTAAATATTTGGTATATATTGGCCCTCCCGATTTCATGACAACGTTCCCCTCTTTCTCCAGCTTGTGACTTTGAAATGCCACTATGTTTAAATTGGATTATAGGCAACCCCGCGTGTGTTTGTTCGAAAGGTATGCGAAATCCTTTGTGCTCGGCACCTGCCGAACACAAGTACACGGGAAATTGCCCAACAAACTGGGGTCACATGTGTACACTGGGGTCACTTCGTTATATAAACACTCCGACCACATGTTCATTGGCAAAATGTGATCATCTTCGATCCTTCTACAAGCCTTAGAAGCCCGTCATATTTATTGTAAGACATCTGTTTATCACCTCTAGCAAATGACTTTGGACATTGCTACCAGCCGCATTACTGCTTCGCTTTAATGTAATGCCCGTGCACACTGGTGGCTTTCAATCCACCTGCGGCGCGAAGCCCTGCGCCTGAGCTCTGGCGCCCAGCCGAGTCCGTTTGGCGGCTCATGACTTGAGACCGGAAAAATATGTAGTACGAAATGTCAGAATATGTGTACATAAATATGTAATGAAAACTGTATGAATATGTCATAAATATGTAAAATCGGATATAATATGTAATATTGAAATACCCTACAGTAGAACCTTGCTTATCTGAATCCCGCAAATTCAAAATTTCGGATAATTCGAACAAAATTTGGAATGGAGGAAAAATAAACAAAATAAATAAAATGCTTATTTGTAGTGTAAAGAAAGAATTTTATAATTATTGTAGAATTAACAACTAATTTATTGAAAGACAAGTTGTCGAAACGAAAGTTTATTGCACATTGGCAACTACGATGTATATCACATGTTTACGTAGCAGTAATTTTCACATAGAGGAACTTGCAAAATCAGTTCTCTTTTGCCGTAAGAAACTGAATCTGTTTGATGTTGCGATGCGACGATGTGATGATGCGATCGCTATGTTACTTTGCCATATTCTCACATTGCACGCTACGTTGCATTGTCTAGTAATCCAATAAAGGTATTGGCACATTTTTTCGGATAAACCGAACATTTCCTAATCGGAACAGACCACACCCCCAATTAGATCCGATTGGCGGGGTTCTTCAGTAATTATAAAACTCATCCACTAAATGAAAAATTACATTTATAAAATTTATAAAAATGTTCCTAAACTTTTTAAAAAAATAATACAAACATTTTAAAATATTTTGGAGAGCACAAGTTGGGGCACGATAATATACCATACAACTTTCCCGTTAGTAATAAAAGCTTTATCTATTGCTATCGAGAACAGTAGTTTAGCACGCAATGAGAACCATAGTACAAACTGGCGATATCTACGACAAGCATACTATCAGTGCAGCGTTTACCATTCGCACCGAAGGGTTACTTTTCACACCTAAAGCTCAAAATGATATTAGTCGCTGATGCGTCCTTCCCGCCACTGACGTAACTGAAGCAGGCACGCGGGACAGTGAGAACATCGAACTTCGTCTTATTCACGTAGCGAACCTCGAGTCGACTGCACTCAGCAAGTAATAATGCTGGAAAAAATTATGATTTTTTCAAAACACTTCTGCTCAAAAACAATATAATAAAATTTTAAAAAATTGATAGAATAAGAACATATTTCGTGAAAATAGCCAAACATGTAAAATATGAAATATAGTACTAAATATGTAACCCAAAAAATGAATATTGTGTTAGGTCGGCATCGGTTTACCAAGATTAGAGTTTTGAGAACGGACAAGTAGAAAGACAAAAAATATGTACAGAAAACTCACACACTTCGCTCTGCGCTCTCGACTGAGCCACATCATTCCGAACGTTTCGCAGAACAGTGGTGGAAAAATTTTTCAGTGCAAGTTCCAAACATTATTTAGTGGATGGAAGTGCGTGTTTAGTGTTAGTGCACAATTTCTAGTCTAACAATGATCTCGGCACAAGGCATTTATTTTCTCAAGCCCTAGAATCAGTTTACAATCCAGAATATCCAACCAATATGGCAGTCGCAGAAACCAGGTTCACCAGGTTCACCTTACAACAAACACTACTGAACTTCACGGGCAGCAGCATGGATTACATCGAGGACAGTCATCGTCATTCAACAGTTCTCTATACGACTGGATCATCGTCGGAGCCTATCGAATCCGGGCAAGTACTATCACTACAACAAACAACCGGATCAACCCATTCAGGTATCAAAACAAGGTAACGCAAGAGAAGCGAAACCGCGACGACGGAGGCGACGCCAGTGACAGAGACGTATGACCTCGACAGAACTTTCCTCAGAACTGAACCCCGATAACAACTTGCAAAAACACTACAATGTAGATGTGTCAAATAGATTCAGTTTTTTAAATGAAGAGTTACCTGAAGTACCAGTAGAAGTAAAAAAAATCCCCCTATTCATTTAACAAGAATTAGCAATACCGAATTTATAAAGGAAATCAAATCTAAGTTAACAGAAAACTTTACCACACAACTAAAAAAAATACAATTCACGACTATACCAGATTTCAGAGATGCAGTTTAATTCTTTATAAATTCTAATAAACTATTGCTTTCGTACTCAGATCCCAGTGTAAAGAAACATTCAATTGTGATAAAAACACTTATCCCACAATTCCGGAAAACGAAATTTTTGAAGACATCGCATCTCAATTTCCATCAGTTACAAAGGTTACGAGACTAAACAAGAACAATGCCCCCGTCCCAGAAGTCGCTGTATGACGATCTACGTTTAGCTTACGTCATCGAAAGCAGGCTAACGACTGTCGCCACTCACCGCCACGTCGACCACGCCACACACCGACCGGAATGCCGGTTGTTCGTCTCGTGTCCTTTTGCTCTCATTGAACCATTTCTCCTTGGTTCTGATGCCTCCAGCCGCACCAGGCGGCTTTGAAGTTTTGTACATATGTATATTGATATATTCACATAAACACATTAGCTAATCAAGTAATGTTATAATTGAGTATTTTCGAGGCTCTAATGGAGGTCGTATTGTATATCTCGAATGTTTAAAATAGTGTCTCGATTTTTACAAATTTTCGAACATAGTGTTTCAAAATATGCACAATTTTTTCTTTTTAATTCGTTGGTCGTAGTGAGCTGTATCAGGTAGAATTACTGAACTACACTAGAACGACAGGCGATGCACGGCATGTAGCTCACATTCAGTTAAGACATGTGCTACGGTTTCGTCTGGCATTCCACATGGGCACGTGGGGATGTCTGTTTAGCCTCTTTTGCACAGATACTCGGAAAAGAATCCGTGGCCAATTAGGAACTGTATTCTCTTGATGGTTTGAACCATTTAGCCTGTACAGAGAACGGAACCTTTGGCACAAAGTTTTTGTCGTCCTTCCTGTGTCATGCGTGTCCCACCGCCGCTGCCATTCCTTCTTCAGCAAACGCATCAGCTTCTTATCTCTCATGTCTTCAGCTGCAACTTAAGTTGTTCCGAAAATTGCCACAGTTTCCTGGTTTCTTAGAGCACGTCTTGCTTGGAGTTTTAGCACTTCCAGTTCTAATGGAAATAAGCCTGCTAGGATTTGAAGGCTCGTGGTTGAGCTTGTCCCGTAGGCGCCTGTGATAGCAAGTAGTGAGACGCGCTGTGCAGTATTGAGTGCATCGCTTATTCTTCTAAGTCCAGCTCAGTGTGCCCACTTCGGTAAACATTGGTCTATTTAGTTTTATGATCTGTTGACTTACGCCTCTTGTAGAACAACTTACAAGATTTTTTACGCATAATTTTGACGAGGAAGAAATGTAAGTTTTGGATCAGCCAGATTCCCAGCTATCTTGAAAGTCTGGTTTCTTTTATGGTTCTTTCATTTATTTTGAAGCGAGGAAGAAATCTTATGTGAAAAGTGGACCCTATTACGATAAATACTGTTTTTCAACGGACAGTTTTAATTTTACATTTTTGCACCGCTTAAAATTATATGGAGTGGTTAAACTTATTGTTTTTCTAACTCATTGCAACTTTTCCCCGGTACAATTACTTATAAATCATTTGCTTACGCTATTGCCGTGACACCTGCCTCTCTTAAAATAGCAAGAGTTCATCCATTAGGATATTCCACAATGATGGTGCACAAATGAACCCTTTCGGACAGCCACGTGTTACGTTGTTTTCTACGTAAGTTCCATTTGCACGAATTCTTGCCGTTCTATCTTTAACATAGCTGCAAAAAATTGCATAAAGATTTCCTGGGCACCCTAATTTTTGCAGTCGACGTAATAAAGCTGGCCACTAACAGTGATCACAGGCCCCACTAATGTCGGCAAGAATTACAGCACAATTTTTTTCTTGTCGTGATTCTGTTGCTTTTAGAAGGGCAATTACAGCATTTGCTGTGTTAGAACCATGACGGAAACCAAATTGGATTTGTTCCTAATGTTGCTTAGAGCATTTGTTAAGCCTGTTTATAAGAAGTTTTTCGAGAAATTTTACCACGACTGGAAGGAGACATATTGGGCTGTAGGACGAAGAATTCTTTTCCGGTTTATCTGCTTTTGTGATCAAAGTTGCGGTGGCAGTTTTACAAGCCCGAGGAAATACACCTGTCTCAAGACACTTATTGTACATTTCTAAAAATCTCTGTCTCGCGATTGGGAAGGCCTGTTGAATAATTTCGATCTTAATATTGTCGGATTCTAGAGCTTTGTTCTGTCGGAGTCTGTTGACTTCAAGCTCGTCGACGCTTAATCTGCTTCGGCTTTGAGGCGTTATGCTGCCTGACAGACAGGCAGACGGACGGACGTTTTGAAAAAAACAACACTTTTTTTAGTATCAGGGGAGTCGAAATCGAAAGACCATCCACACAGATCTAGAAATTTTCTGTAGTATATTCTAACTTTCCCTACACTACGAATATTACTCCCTATATACGTACGTATATGGGAAAGTAAAAACATTGGCGATGTTAAAATACATCGATTTTTTTTATAAAAATATAAATATTTAGAAAACATCGATATCGAATCCCTAGGGTAGATCTCGCCATCCTCCGGGCTATGTCCAGTTTATTTGTAGTAAGACCTGGGGGTCATTTCCCGCTATAAAAACATTCACTACACTTACGACACTAATGAAATTAGCAGTTGCAGCGCCCGGAAACACTAAAAATCAATCAACCTCTGTACAGGGCTTTGAGGTACAAGGATCCTTTCATTAAATAACATATTACTACTCGCGGTCCTTAAGCTAAACACACCTTATGGGTATAGAAAGTCAACCGTCGAGATGACAAAATGCTTCTACATCTCATCAATCATTCATCCCTCACAAGTCATCCCTCACCAGTCCGGAACCTACCTACCATGATAGAACGAGGAACTCTGAAAAACTTGACATTGGCATTACAAAATCAAACATAACATTCCCAACTAACACAATCTCTGAAGTCAATTCTGATCACATCTTCGTACTCCTCACCACCCAACTTCGTTCCCCTTATTCAACCCCCAGGTCTTACTGCAAATAAACTGGACATAATTTCAAACAATCTTAAGATCTTTATTTTCTAAAATAAAAATAAAAATAAATATCACTCTAGAAATAAACTAATTTATCTCAGTACTCAACCGACAGCAATCATAGAGCAATGCTTAACGCGGAAGAACACCACTTAACTACAAACCCAATCGAAAAATTCGAGAAGGCAGTTTTAACAATACCTAAACATTTATATGGGCAACAAACATCATTCTCAAATGTGAATTGGGATTTAAGATAAGGGCAATGACTATTATTTTTCTTTTTGATGGTCAGTACAGTCTCTAATTGAATAGAAACAGTTATGCAGTAGAAAAGATTATGTATGCAAGGATTTTAATTGTTTAATGCCATCTGGCAATATATTGTATACGAATTATATATGGATTTCGTGTAGTGAGTTGTTGATACTGACACCTGATGAATGTGATTTCTAGGTCGTTTGTTGTAATTATACTGTAAATACCATTATTGTATGACACTATGTTTCAGCCGTTAAGTAAGTCAGTTTTGACAAACACTACAGATTTGTAAATAAGTAGACAAATCAATGGTGAGATTACAAGCTTAATGAAGATACGCTTTTAGTAATCACGTGCTTCGAATTGCTTATTATTCGAACAATTTGTTTCTGCAATCGAAAATTCTAGGATAGGATGCGTTTCCGTAGGATATTTCGCCGTATCTCAGGCGGAAATGCGCTCTCGTCTTTGGAAATGGCAACAGCCCGGGGAGAAGGCTTCGTCCGCCCCTGGCTCGGGGCCGCCTAACCGGGGCGGGGCGGACGGAGGCATTTCAGCACTAACTCCTCTTCCGTTTGTCAAAAGCACATCAAAATTTGACTAATTGAGTTTTTGATTACCCACTGTCTACTGACGAAGTTTCCTAAAACTCGAGTGTCCGAGGCGGTGAGCGTTGCGGGTAAGCTCAAAATGTAGTATCTCGAGATAACCTTGAAGTAGAAGTGGGAAATGTAAACCACGAGATTTGGTCGGAGTGAATTAAGCCATGTAAAATCGATTGCCGACGTTTCGGAATATTTTTATTCTATCCTCAGCGCTGGTGGTAAAACATTAAAGTATAAGAACAACACTATAGATATACAAATGATACTTACAATATAGTACAGTCAAATCTGTCTAAACCGAAACCTGTTCAAGCTGGAAACATGCTTTATTAGGAAAATATATTAACACAGCATAAAACGGAACCTCTCCAACGCGGAAATGGAAAGGTTTTTTAATGTCCTGCAGAGGGAAAAATCTTATAAAACGAAATTCCTATGAATTTAATTGAATTCGCAAAAGACGCAAGCTATTCTTAATGAAAAGAATACATCTGCAGGCTTGTTTTAAATTCTCTATCTTTGGGACACATCTGGGACACCGACGATTTAGTCGGGTAAGCCGGATATTGAACGAGACAGGCTTCAGCTGTCAGCGTGGAATTCGACCTTGGGGTCGCATGTCTCTCTAGGCGTAGGCCCTCTCTTCCGACTCTTTGAGCGTGGCAAGGTGTACGATCATGACTTTAATTCACGTGTCTCCCTGCCTCGCGTTGAAAAATCATAATCCCTCGACGAGATACGCTTTGTTCAAGGCCATGAGATGGTATCATAAAGTCATAGTACAGGGCTGTGACGCATTGTGCATTGAAAGTCAGTTACAAACTGTCCCAATACAGCCAGTTACGTGAGTTTTTTTCAACTAAGAAGCTGTCAATGAAGAGAGTTTTATATTCATTTATTTGTGATTTCTTTCGTAAATACTTATATGTTAATGTATTTTGACAATTATAATAAAGCTATGTAATTTACTACTCTCATTGCAGAAACGTCAATATCACAAGTGTCATAAAATGGAAAACTAGCATAAAACAGAAACCTCCCTAAATCGGAATGTTATTTGTATCCTGATTGATGCCGACCTAGACAAATTTTATTGTAGTATATAATTCATAATGATCACAAACTGTACTAACCTTATTGTAAGATATAAATATGGTTCAAACCTGTCAAAAACAGAGTGGCAAGACTCCAAAACTACTTCACAGAGAGTGGTTACAGTGCGAGGGCCCATCGCGTTCACATCCAAAGGCCAAGGCATCGTAGCGAGTGAATGAAAATTCTACTGCGATTGAGTGGCGCCTCGTTCTAAACTCATTCAAAACATGTGTATGGAGTCAAGGAAGCGTTTAATTAAGTAACCATAACAAGACAATAAGACACAGTCTTTGGCCGTGAAATCAATGGCTCCGCTCGGAATTAATCACATCAAGGCAAATGACACGATTTGAAACGAGCAATTTCCTTGTGTTCCGACGATATTAGAAAAATATTCAATGACTCATATTTACAACGTATAAAACGGGCAATTAAACTAAAATTGTGAGTCAGAAAGGCACGTTTTATGTCATAGTTGATAATACAATACGAGTAAATAAATAAAAGAAACCTTGGCATAACCATCTCTATGAAAAATAAATGTTCTCTGATCTCATGAATGAGAAGGCTTTATAGTAAAAAAACATTCACTGTATCAGTTGCACGTTTGCACAAAAAAGTTGTAAATGTAGCATTCGTGCCTCGCGATTCCTAACTGGTTGCAAATGTTATGAAATGCGGTCAGTTGTTTTTGTGAAGGCAGCGACCTTGCAAGGCCTTCAGCTAATGTTAGAGCAATGACCGCAAAATATTGGAGAAAACGCTTTGTGAATGATGAACAGGTGTCGAGATTTACTAAATTGAAACCTACAAATATTTTAAAATTCAACCAGCTGTTTTAGCAGATATCTACTCAATTTTTGAGGTTGCTTGTATATTAGGCTTCCATGCAAACTCCCATAGACATCAAGTAGTTGATAAAACAATAAATAAAATAAACATCTGATAATCGTGTCAGAAAAGGTACCACGGGAGTGATGTTGTTTAAATAAAAAAAGCCATTTTGAATGAGCGAAAAACGGAACGCTACAAGAGATATTTTATAAATTCTGAGAGATCTATTTAAGTAAATATCACTATAAAGTCGTGGTGCTTTGCCTCACCATTAAAACCACGGCATTTTAATTGTTCATTAAAATCACAAAAATACAGTGCCACTGAAATATAGCTTAAAATAAACACGTTTGCTCAGAATTCATAAAATGTTACTTATACCTATCTGATTTTCACCCATTTATTTTTCGTTTCCACTGATTCATTTTTGTATAAGAAGGGAATAAGTCACTATACGGCTTTTGCCAATATATATATATATATATATATATATATATATATATATATATATATATATATATATATTACAAATTATTTTCTATCTATTATGAACATGTGAATGAGTTTGAATATCCTGAAAGATTTAATTTTATATTTCACTCGATTCATTACATAAGATGTATTCATATATTCAGAATATTCAATTAAAGAAAGTGCACTTTAAGTGAATTTCGATATAGAATTGTTGCTGGATTTTATTGATTTTTAAACAACGTAAGTTTTCCTATGGTCCAACCAGGAAAATATGCGGTGTGTGCAAATCACACAAAAATCGAATGCGGAAAGGACGTGCAGATTTTTACAGAGATGACAGATTACTCCGACAATGAACAATTGCAAAGTTACCGGATTTCCCCTACGAAAAATTGGGCTCTCGGTCCACACTCACGCTACGAATGCAATACGGACAATTCACAGAACTCCATTCTCTCCTTTTACGTAACATCAATTAGGACACAATAGGACCAATACCTCAAATTGCAATCTGTAAACATTAACTTCTCTATCGTGCTTTATGGCGACGTATACGAGGTAATGACACATTGTGATTCCCCGCAAGTGCTCCTGTACATACATTCACGTATTCCGTTGCACTCAAATACATCAACCATATGTGTTTATGTCTTGCCCTAAAGTTTCACAACATTAAATACTACATGAATGGAGACCCTGGCAATGTGAATTAATAACAAATACGAACATGGAATGGAACGTTTGTCAGTTCACTACTCAAGCTAATAGCAGTACTCTGTAGTACACGTATCAGGAACATAAAATAAAATACTTTCGTGTAACCACTGCAGTAAGTTAAATATTTTTATGAATATTGCAGTAACATGGTATAGTACAAAACACAGTAAAATAGTTCCTTACACGCCAAGAATATAAAAAACTTTGCTGCTCAATAACACAACACGTGAACAGCAACTGTGTAATGTCGGTAGCCTCTTCCTTGGAGCCTTGCTGATGCATGATGTGAGTTGTGTCATGTGAGCAGTGACGGCACTATGCGAATTCAGTCGCTAAGCGCAGTTTGAGAATAAGGATAATACAATCCTCTACGCATAATACGCAAATTTAAACAACGTACGTTTTGGAATGGGTACGAAGGAAGCCCAGGCAATACCGGGCAGTTTGCTAGATAATAATAAAGGAAAAGTTTTTATTTGGAAACCAAATCAGTTCGAGCCAGTCTTCATGAAATCTAGGTCCAACTTCAAATTATTCTCCTCTTCATTTTAAAAATGCTATTATCTTTTACTGCATTATATTCATAGTCAAGGCTTTTTTTACAGTGGGGAAATAAATGAAAGAGAATTTCATTTTCAATTTTATTAATCTTTCTTTTCTAATAAAAGCACATTTTCAAAATTATTTAGTTTGTTGTGCTGACCCAAGTAACAAAAAATCTTTATTTAATAATATGTTTAGTAAATCTTTAAATGATGTCGCGCACAGTTTTTCAAAATGTGTGTAATTTTCACCTGTTTACATGAAATCGTGGTCATTAAAAAAGACATAAATGAGATTTTATTGAGGTCATATTTTACTTCCTCTTATAGGTTATGAATGTTGTAGATTATAGTAAGAGAAAGAATATAATCTCTTGGCCTGACACGAACCTATTTAATGGAGGAACTTCACCTGTACACCGGGAACAATGGTACCGTGATGATGTGTAGGGACACTATGGGCAAGTATGTAAAGGTACAGTGTCGAGTTAGATCTACTCGATATTCGGGTAGCGCAAAGGCCACGGTTGGGCAGTATTGAAATACTTGTAATTAAAATACGTATTTTAAATACATTTTGTAGTTATTGAAAAACTATATTTTTGAGTTTTTTGACATGTTTTTTGGATATGAATTTAAATACATTTTGTAATTATTGATAAACTGTATTTTGGAGTTTTTTGGACATGTATTTTGGAAATGTATTTATATACATAAAATGGGTGTATTTAAAAAAAGAAATACTTTAAATACAGACGAACAAGAAGATAACGAGGATAGCTTCTTTTTATTTGATTCCGTTAGTAAATGAACCTCGTTCAAACAAGTTCCTTTCAGCCTTTCCACGTTTTAATTCTATTAATTTTGATAAAGTGAATAGTTTTCTTAAATGATAAATCTAAACCATTAAAAAATGACTATTTTCCGTCAATAAAACAAGCGTCGTTATAACTCTAGTCTACATTCATCCGTACCAGGATAACGACTGTTTTCCTTTGTGGGTTTTATACATTCGCCATCTAGCGATTAATTGCCTGATGATTTGTTAAAAAACAGTTGTTTTAAAAAAGGAAATTCCATTTATCTGAGTTAGACATATTTTTATATCATTTTAAATTTGAAAATGTGTATAAATGTATGTGTATTACAGTAAGTTATTGTTTAGAAATATATATGACTGACAATTACTAATTTATTGTAATACACAATTACAATATATTGTTGCCCTAGTTTTATATTATAGAAAGATATGTTACAAAATTATTATATATTCTGTATTTTGAGTATTTGAAGAATTTTAAAGACGTGCGTATTTGACAAATCAAAACCTAATGTATTTTGAGTATGCATTTAAATACTTAATTACATAGTATTTGGGTAAAGTATTTTAATACTAAATTTTAAGTATTTTGCCCAACGCTGACGAAGACGCTCTTCATTGGTAAAGTCCTCCGAGGAGAGATGGGGTCCTCAAGAGGCTCTGGTAGGCGATTTAGGGGCCGATAGATAGCAAGTGGGAAGATAATAGGGCGAAACAATAAAGTAAGCCCGAATTCAAGAGAACAGGAGGCTAACTACACGAGAAAGTCTGTGCCATTTCATGACATCATTAGTTCATTGTATTACACGATAACACTATTTCAGGACCCGTACTTGCTAACATGTTAAGAACAGGCGTTTAAATACTGGGCTGGACACATACGAACAATGTCATTTCTCTTAAAATAAGGCTAGGCAAAGTAAAAAGTTGGGTTTAAAGTTCACACTTACATAATTTTTAATTTATTGACAGTAAATGCGTTACGGAATTGTTCCGACTTATTCCAACACGCAAGCTGTCATGCGGTCTGTTGATATTTCTGCCGAACCCGACTGGTTCATCCTCTTTACTCCGGGGCGCCGAGGGTTGGGGCGGCCGTGTTGTGTGCTGTTTATAGGCTTTGCGTACGCGAGAATCCTGGGATATGCCCACCCTGTGACCTTTCACTTTTGTCAGCAGGATGAACACGTGCCTCGTTGACTAAGCCCGGCGGTGCAAAGTATCGGGAAAAGAGCGCTGTAAAAGTTGGAGGTTTCTATTATAGTCGCCTATTGTTCTGGTGGTGGGTTTTGGAACTGAGATTATCTGAATTTTTAATCATCAGACGCTCGCCCACTATGTACGCGGATTTCAAACTATAAAAACACGCTTTTATAGTTTGAAATCCATCATTGACTTTCTGGAAAGTAGTTGAAATGTTTTTAAGTCATTCCGAGTCAATATTTTTATGAACTTATATATCCCATGCATATATAAGCATGTATAATATTTTCAAAACATTGAATTGAAAGAGATAAATTCAATTAATTTCCTTTGAGTTATGAGAATTTCAGAAGCGATTTTGGACAGGGAACATGGGGATTTAATAGTTTTATAACATTATGAAGCAACAAAAATGTGCTAACTACAAAACATTCCCAATAATTGTGAAGACAAATGCTCCTGTATTCTACGTGATAGCGTACAAAACGGAATACAATAAACTTACTCCTATGATTGAATTATCGCATCTACCTGAGGATTGTTATAAGAAACTACGTTTTTTAGAGGTCTTCACGATAAATCAATTTTAAAATCACGAAATCCATCTAATTCACTCAACACCACAGCCAACGTCATAACACCAGTAACAGTTATACCCAAATGACCAAAATGAAAAATTAAATGACCAAAAATTAATAAAATGTCAAATCATTAAATCGACTTTCAAACAATAAAATGTATTATCTTATGCTCTTATTAACCCTTTTTATAGTAAAAACACTAAATTTGAATAATACCTTGAAATTAATCGAATGAACGTTTACATGCAATCATTTATTCATTACATAGTTTTCAAGACATCTCTTGTACTAGTTTATTGCCTTGGTCGTTTAGTTTGTGAGTTTCAATAGATATACCGAAAGAAGTCAATGTTTCATTACAACATTTTTTATGTTCAAATATTAAAAAGTATTTTAAGGGCCCATGCACACGAGCGTTGCGTTGACGCGCGTCTTAGAATAACACTATATCTTCTGCGGAACGGTACATGAGCGCTTAAGCCGTCCTGTATAAGATACCGCGCGACGTTACTAATCTATACACGCATTACTTATCGCTCGTTACAACGCTCGTGTGACTAAATGTTAAGATTAGAAAGGGTATATAAACGTATACAGCAATCGTATTACATGCGTCTTTACAAAATATATTCAGTGTTTACAGTTATAAATAATGCGTTACGTTTTAAGATACAGTGAATAACAAGATTTCCTGTATCGTCTACAACTCAATCCATATAGAAATTTTGGTAAATATAAAACATTTCAATTATATTTTCAGATACATGTTTATGAAACTGTTCAAGGTGAACAGTGATAACATTGTTCCAAAATGTGTAAACCTCTGAATTTATTAGTTTTGGAAAATAGCTACTGAAGGACATGAAATTGTATTTTGGGGTTTTGCAACTTTCCCTATCGGGCGTATTACGTAATATGTTGGCCTTTATAATAATAATATGAATAATAATGATAATAATAATAATTATTATTATTATTTAACTATAGCATCGTTTTACATGCACCCGGGCATTGCGTACATCCTCCTTCCCCCTCCTAATCGCTAGGAGGTTTATTACGAATGGAAAGTTGACCATATTGAGGTAATTTTTAATTTAGGATTGCTCTCCAAGCCGATCGGCCAGCGGGAGTGGACGTTTTTTAAATTTAAATTTATTTATCGTTACATCAACATTAAGGTCAGTAGCGACTAAGCATATAAATACATTTTACAATTACAATATGAAATTTAGAACCATATTAAACCATCAAAAACAGTACGAAAATACAATACAAACAATTTAATACATACGTACAATACGATACATAGAATATATTCAATACAATACATACAAGACAGTACATACAACACAAGTATAACAATTAGTTCCTCTAAATGCTGTTGTAAATATTGATTTCCTTAACGAAATCAATAATTCTCTTTTGATAATCTTTCGAGTTAAGAATGTTATCATGTCTGCCTTCTAATTGGTGTTCTGAATATCTCTATATATGGTTGATTTTACTTTTATTAGTTTAAATTTTAAAGATAATAAGTGACTGGGAAAACTAAGTAGCTGCTAGTAAGTTGACAAAGTTAATAAGCAAAATAAACTAAAATGTAATACATAAGTGGAAAACTGAATCTAAGATTTATTAACATAACAATTATAAAGAAAAGTTTAAAAATTGAATTTGACTACGCAACGGTGAAATATTTACAAGTTTTAACTTTTGATTGACCAGAAAATACTGGATTGAGAACATTTAACAGTTGCCTATTTACAGAATAGAATACTATTTACAGAAGAGTTACCTATTTAATAAAATTGACAAAAGAGAACTAAGTGTTAAAGACACAAGCTAATATTATTAATACGTAGTATACATGAGGTATTTAAGTTTAACAGAAGTTTGGCAATCTACTAATTTACTTAAAAAATTGTCTTCTATACTTCACATTTTACAAGTATTATTTAGGAGTGTGGAGTTTTTAAATAAACACGGCCTTGGTTCTAATGGGGGCGTTAATTTAATTAGAAATCGAAAGGCCTCTCCCATAAAATTCGGGTGTGAATGCGTTTGGGTCAACAAAGTGTATGGAACAAACCGTGGAATAAAGTTAACAGCCACAGCAGCCGCAGAGCGCAGACACTTCAAACCGCACCCGCACGAGTCTACCTGCCGGCGTGGGGAGCCCGGCGCTCCTAAGAGCACGGGCAACTTCCCCTGACTCTGCTCTTATTTCTCCTCCAAGAAAGAGGTGTTTGTTCAAACAACTGGGATTGGACTTAAGATAATGTTCTTAAATATTTATCACTAATTCATGTTTATTTTCTTTTTAAATTCTATATTGTATAAACATTTTTGCCAAGGGGCAGAAATATATTTGAATGGGGAATTATTTCCTCGTTTTAGTTTTGTTTTGTGTTTTTAAGTCATTCAGTTATTTTATTGTACTTAGCAATAATGTGAAATAGTAAGTAATAAATTTAAAAAAAATAACAAGTCTCTATTAAGTGTCTATTCTTGCTAACGGAGGGTCAGTGCTTTTAACGGATAAAAATCCTTGTCTGCAAAATCTCCTAACCTGAATGTAGAAAGGTAACGCTGTTAAGTTGTAACTGTTACGCAAACACACTGGAGTGAGTGCAATGTACTATTTGCAATGCATTTTTATGCCAAAGTATTTCTCACAAACACACAAGACGCCTTACACTCGGAAAATCGCATTACTGTTGCCAGCGCGAGCGGGTTAATTCCAAATGCTGATCGAAATGACCCGCGCATCGACATATATACAGCTTTATCGAAATCATGTGGCTGATGAGCGAATTAAACGAATAATTCGATAATTAGCTATACTTCAGAATTATTCTGTAACATTCAGTGTGCAGTGTGAAAAGCTGTTCTCTGTACTTTGTGACAAGTACCGTTGCTGGGTGTTCTTTTCAGAAAGGTAAGGGCCTTATAGAATTATTCTAAGGAATACGGCCGACCGTGAAATTAAATAGAATTAAATAGTAATAAGACAACCATACGTTTTAGAAATAAGTTTCAAAAGGAATGTTTCAAAACGCATTAAGGAAGATAATACACCATTAGAATAATTATTCAACATGTGCTACATTTCATATGTTGAAAGTATCCGAATTATATTCTTCTTAATAATTTAAATCACTCTTTGCAAGTAGTAAAATTCTTGGGAGAATTGTACGTCACTTGGCGAGCCTTGTTTTTTTTTTCAATACGTCGATGGAATTCGATTCATTTGCTGCTACTGGCAACGTAGAATCTAAAGACACAGCTCAACGACTTGCCTTGTATAGGCGTCCGATATCGCCAGTTACACCAAAAATACTTCTATGAGCTTAATCTTGCTTCCGGCCAGTCGTCCCTGGATCCGCGGCATGGCTTTCGACGTATCGGTGCCGACGTATCGGTGAGTGAGCGGTCACAAAAGATACTACAAGAAACAAAACTAAATCATCTACAACATTATTGTTGGGTTAATTAATTTTTGTAAATTTGTTTATTGATGAGTGCGAGGAGTTTTTCTTTAATCTTTAAGTTTTAATCTCATTTTTAAAAACCCGTACTAAACAGTGTTCAGAACATTCAACATAGTTATTAGAAATCCAAACATACCAGTTTGAATTGAGAGGTTGGTCAGGTGGCATCCCAAAATGAGAAATCAACACATTTCGTTGTACTTGTATTTACATTTCAACAGTCAAAGGGAATCTATTTTCAATATCTTTTCCGTTTGCATGACTACTCGTACGTATGACGCATGTATTTGTCAATCGACGAAAACGTATTTGCCGCTTCCAAATGACTTCATTGCACATCAGTCAATGGCTTCCGAAGCAGCCGTCACAGACTCTCGGAAATGTATCGATTGGAGTCGCCGGTTTGTGGTTCGAGTGACAGATGTATTGTCGCCGAGGTCGGTTACAGCGCCGCTTCAACACACGATGTGTTAAATGGAAATTTGTCGGGACACATTTTTGATCTTTAATAACTCGTTTTTGGTTGACACCGCTTAAATAACATTTACAGAATTTCTGTTGACTATCTTTTTTTGTCTGAATTGCGTTCACATTTTTAACTCCTTTCCCTGATTTGTTTTAAGAATTTACTCACAATGCCGCAAAATACCTTGTATTGCTCACAATTGCCACAGAAAGAAACTGGATTGAAGACCCGAATTATTTTTAGAAACTTTGTACTGAGAAAATAATTGCTATTTTTCGAGTACTACAAATCTTTATTTCTTTAATGAAGAAAATCGTAATTTACCTTCGTTGTCTGTCAGTTATGGAGTATTAGATGGTACTATTGGCAATATGCTTATAAAGATGAAAAAGTAAGCAAGGAAATGAATTATTTAAAAATTAAATTACGCGAGGAAAACTTTGTAAAGAAAATGATAATTACGAAGTTGTAATTTTGTAATACACGAAAATATAAAACATATATTTCTTATTACATATTTGTACATCTGCTTGATAAATTCTAAAACAAGCAGTCTAACGAACTCTTAATGTGTAGAAATTCAACACTGTTTGTATTGGTAATGTATAAAATGCACGGATATATGCACAAAAACTTTACTTGAATTAATTATTTGTCATAATTCTGTTCTGTTACATTGCAATCTAGCTTTCGCCTGCTTACCACTTAATGCAATCCAGTATCACTTATTTGCTATCAGCCTAATAACTGTAAGGTTGAAGCAAAGAAACTTCACGTATTACGTGTTGGAGGACATAATCGGCCATTTTGAAGTCGCTTTCATGTGATTCTTATAACGCAAACTTTCTTACAAATAGACGTAGAATTCATTTACATTCTAATAGCGAGTGAGCTACCGAGGAAAATATTAAATTTCGCCGTTCGTATTGAGGCGTCTGTCGCGCAGGCTGCGCGCGCCGCCTCCAGTCGCCCGTTTCTGCGCGGCGCGGCGCGGCGCGGCGCGGGGGCGCGAGACGTGAGGGCACTGCCAACGCGGCGGCGGCGGCGGGCTCCTTCTGCCCGGAGCAGGGAACAAGCTTTCGCAGCGCCCGCGCCGGCCGCCGCGTTATTCCCTTCGTTGTAAAATAATAAAACAGCCGTAAAGCAACGTTAAAACTCCGAGTGGTTCTACTTAGACGAAGGAAAATGCAGGCGGCGTTTTAGGCCATTTAGCGAGGGCGCAGGTGCTGAGGGCGCGGTGCGGAGGTGGTTTCGGCCTCCCGATCATGACCCTACTTCAGAACCCCCGGGTTGGAAAGGAGATGGTGCGATGGGTGCCTTCTCTTCGGATGGGGGTGTTGGAAATAAGACGACTCTACCGATGTTTCATTTTCATGGGCATTGTAGTAAGGCGGCGCTATTCGATTGTTTTATCGAATCGTACCGAGGCTGATGAAACAACGACAGCCCTTACAACAGTACTTTCAAAATATTATTTTCGATTTATTTTTTAATAAGAAATATTAGACAATCACTATTACATTTTCACTAAATATTAATATTCAAAACAATTTCATTTTTTCAATTTCATTTCAAAAGCATTACCATTTAGCAAGAAAGTATCAATCTTAAATGTACTGTGTTGGAGCATTTCATCAGTTTTCTTTCAGAAAGAAAGAAAGAAAAGAAAGGAAAGAATGAAAAGAAAGAAAAGAAAGAAAGAAAAGAAAAGATAGAAAAGAAAGAAAAGAAAAGAAAGAAAAGAAAGAAAAGAAAGAAAAGAAAGAAAAGAAAGAAAAGAAAAGAAAGAAAAGAAAGAAAAGAAAGAAAGAAAGAAAGAAAGAAAAAAAGAAAGAGAGGCAAGAAAGGAAAGAAAGAAAAAAGGAAAGAAAGGAAAGAAAGGAATGAAAGAAAGAAAGAAAAGGAAGAAAGAAAGAAAAGGAAGAAAGAAAGAAAAGAAAGGAAAGAAAGGAAATAAAGAAGAAAGAAAGAAAGAATTGAATTAATTTTTGATGGTACAAAATAAGTGATGTGTGTAATAACTTCGTTTATTGGTAAGGCGTCGACGAAGACGAGCTATTTGAAGTTCCCAAAGCGTTCTGATCAAATATTAACCGGCAGTAGCCCGTTGCGCCGTGGGAATTGGCGGGCAAGAAGCCGCAGGGGGCAGGTCGGCACGGCCCACCCTAGCCGCTATCCTCGCCCGGCGGTCCTTCCAATCGGTCTGCCCCTATCGATCCGATCGCTCGATTGCCGTAAACAGCCTGCGCCTCGAGCGGCGCTGTGAGGAGCGCTACCGTAAACTCCCCGCTTTGTTTACGCTCTGCGGACGAGGCGCCGCTCGGAGCGGGGAGAGCGAGGGATGCAGCCGGGGCTGGCGTTCCACAAGGTCCGTGCAGAGTGCTTACGTTTTATTCATGCAACAACAGTTGCTGCTTCATTCTGCGTTGTCTACAATCAATATTTGTAGAACATTTCAATATGTTTAATTCATTTGCATGCGCTGATACGTACATGAATAACCAAAACACGTATATTCTCAAGTTAGGCGTTCTTTTTACGATTTTCATATAATTTTAATAACGAGTGGTGAAATAGACCACTTACTTGAAGACCCATCAACACCATTCGAAAAGTTATTAACTGAAATAAAATCATATTTTGTATCTTTTAGAAATGTAATAGTTTGTATGTAATGCTTTAGATTATCAAAAAATTCGACATTTGCAATATAAATGACCAAATGTTTTCTGTTATCACTCATTTATACTTTCCTGTCAAGAAATTTACGAAAAATTAGTGTTTTAGACAATTAATCACTTTTGAATCATTTTTTATTGAATCCTTCCTTCCGTGTCTTGGTGATGGGAAGAAAACCAACCTCTGTTTCCTTACTCGGCCCTCCCCAGTAGTATTTAGGCATATGGATTCCAAAACCCTTAGAGCTTAATTTGGCTTTCACTATCTCCTACAAAAAAATAAACATTACTCAAATTTTCATACCCCACCTTCATCTTTAGCTTCAACACATATTGCTTATTGCGCAGTTTGATCCTTTGGTTGCCGAGTTTGATCGTACACTGATTCTTTGAGAAATTACTGACACCACTAGGGTTCAACTATACATACAGAAAGCCCCAATCAGAGCGGAGTATCTGGAAAAGTTTATCGATTTTTCCATCTGATTTTTCTTATCGCTTCTCTTTATCGCCCAAGCATAAACTGTGACTCATCTATTTTAGGAGGCGCTATACATCGATGGCTTTGTCGATGTATAAATAAATCAATAAACCGCTTACGTGCTATAACATCTTTGATTTTAACATACTTTCAGTTATTTTCCATATTTGGCGCACTTTAGATCTCGGTTAGACATAATTTCATTCGTGGAATTGTCCTATCAAATACCACTCGTTCATTGAAAATTCTCAGATAAATCCCCTTCTCGCTTTGCAAGTCGGGGATTTGTCGACAATTTCCAAAACTCTCGTGGTATTACCAATGAAAAATGTCACAAGCTGAATATCCCCAGACACGCAAAATACACATAGTCTACTAAGCGACGCAACGTACATCTGAGCATAGACGCGCGACGTGCAGCACAAATATTTTCGAGGTAAAACTTTACAATAATATATATTTATACTAATAACTTTGCAAAATATTTTCGGCAAACCCTGTGCAACGAAAACATGTGCAAATGTGAACAAGACTGAAGACGAGATTGACTAGCGTTTTCAATTTCAAAGATTAGTGAGTGTTTATAAAAATAATGCTCGGAAATGGTCTGACAAGTGTCTTAACTACAAAAAAGAAAACAAAAAAAAACAGTGATTATAATTATTAAATTCGTCGTGGGCTACAATAGTGGCACAAATAAAAAACATAGTTAATGCACTCTCCACAATTGCAGTTTGGTCTACCTTCCAGCCAGCATATCTTACAGTACAGTATTCCACCAATAAATGGCAGAATTGTGAATACAAGATTACGGCATTTCAATGCAAGTTGAAAATTTTAAACTCATTTAACTCAACACCTTTTTGAGTTGTCCGCAAACGATATGTGAAGCTCACGAATTATATACTTTCTAAGTAGGCAGGATAGGATTTTCTTCTGTAGTTCACAACACGCTGCCGGGACATTTTCAAATTTTTCTCAAAAGTGGCTGTATTTTTTAAATAAATTTCTTCTAAAAGTAGAGTAAAATACACTTATAAAGATGACGTGTGGCTAATTTTCACTATTAAATACGAATTGTCTTAACTTGCAAAAAATTGAAATGCCTTCGCCTCCTTGATAGGGGGATTTAAATTTCGGAGAAAATTAGCTGAACAGAATAGGCTCTACTGTTGACCACAATAAAAGTTGGCTTAGTTTTGAGACAATAATTTTTTAGAATTTGCATTAATTCAGACAGAAAGTATGCGAAATCAACTGTACAAACAATTGTACATGACCTTCTGTAAAATGAATTTTTTACAACAGATTTTAGTTTAAAACAAAAATTGCTATCTCCAATTTTGCTGATTTGAAATACTAACTTTTTGTAATTCTCGGAAACACGAAATTTGTAGAGGTTTTTCAGAACTTTTTTATTGCGTAAATTTCAAGCGCAAAATACGCGAAAACTTATCGTTCTTTTCAAAAAATTGTACATAGCTTTCTTAAAAAACTGATTTTTTACAACATACTTAGTCTGAGGCCCAAATCTGTATCTTTAATTTTGAACTTTTGAAATGTTATCGTTTACACTTTTCGAAAAAACGGTGAGCCAGCCGATAATGAGATTAGTATCGTATTTCCCAAGTCCCTTATAAAATATGAGAAAATTTAAAGAAAGAATCGGTTTTGGTGTAAAAATTTTTAAAATATTTTAATGCCTATTTTTGGCGCAAAATTTCACGAAAACTCTCATTTTTTTCGAGAAAGTGAACGGGAACTTTTTTGAAGATCTGTCTATAAACAACATATAGGAAAAAATCTTCATCTTCAATGACTTAGTTGTAGGAACATGCCCCACAAAAATTGCACTCTCGCAAGTTTCAAAAAACCTGGGGTTTCGGCGAACATAATACCTGTAATATTCTCTTAGAGGCCGAGGACAAAGTTTAATAAAAGAAGTTGGCAGCATATTTGAAAACAATTTAGAAGGTATTTGAGGCTTTGTGTAAAGTACTACGTACAAAAATCGAGATATGCGTTTGAAACTCCCAAAGCTTTGTGTTCATTCAGATAGATCAGGGAATCTTAATTTTTGAGAAAATCAGCTGAACGGTTGTGGCGTTAGCGTTGACCACAAACTAACAGTTTTGGCATCAATCTATTTTTCGCGATCAAGGTTCCTCAAAATATGAATTCTGGATTTACTACGTATTAGAGGAATTTCCCCCCTATTTTTAGCAACGAGATTTATCCACTTTTGTGTTCCCGGGGCCGGAAGAAAGAGGTTTTCTGCCATAAAAAAACCGATTTCTGACTCATGATTACATAACTTTCTTTTCTTATAAAGTACCTTCGTATGGGAAGAATCTAAAAAAATATATTATACACGAGCAAAAGTGAGTTAATTTTTATCGTAGAATTGCGACTTTTGACATTTTGGCCTCGTGCCGCAACATTTCCTACCTGCAAAATAAAATGTCACTTTTACGACCCCTATCATACATTTATATTTTAGGTTCTTGTTCAAATTACTAAACTGTAGATTTTCGTTTTTTATAATGAATATGTTGCGGTAAATAAAGGACCTAGGCACACTTGAAAAATTGAGTTAGGAAGCAATATTTTGTATCGTATGGTGAATGGCTAAGGTGAACTTCTCCTCGAACAAACATTTTCGGTGAACGAGAGAACGTTTTTTTCAAGCAAAACGACGGATTGAGGTCTCCCGTTTCAAGAAAAAAGATTTTGCTTAATGAAGCATATCATAAACAATTTATTTCAACTTCCTGACATCCATTCCGTCGTTAAGATGGGGAAATCTGGTAGCTGAGTGCTTTAAAAATTATCAGTGAGTGGAAGATAGAGAGCCGGATCTGCGTTTCCTTTTCTTCTTCGGTGTTCCTGTGGCAGAGGGATGTTAGCGTGCAGGAACTTCAGATATTCCAACTAAAAAACGTTTTCCATCTCTAGGAGTGGGAAATATCAACACACGCTTGATGAACTACCTTTCCAACGTTCTTTTCTTAAAACCTCTCAGAGATAAATATAGCAAGGAGTTTTGGGGCGCAAAATTCACTCAAGTCATTGTATCTAAGCGGCAGAAATGTTATTAAAAATATAGAAAACGTGTAAAAAGAGGTCAAGTGAATGTTCCGATGAAACGTGGTTAAAACAGTTTCAAGTGACTTTCTCTGGGCTATTTTTATTTTCCCGTTTTTGTACGTCTATACGGAGTAATATGCATAGTATGTTATAGAGAATGTTATGTCATACCGCAGAAAATCGATTTCGATATATCAACCTAAATACACGTTTTGATATCCTATGGTAGCGAAAAAGAGACGTTTTTTCACAACGTCCGTCAGTCTGTCCGTCCGTCCGTCTGTCTGTCCGTCTGTCCGTCTGTCCGTCTGTCCGTCTGTCCGTCTGTCCGTCCGTCCGTCCGTCTGTCTGTCCGTCCGTCCGTCCGTCCGTCTGTCCGTCTGTCCGTCTGTCCGTCCGTCTGTCCGTCTGTCCGTCCGTCTGTCCGTCCGTCTGTCCGTCCGTCTGTCCGTCCGTCTGTCCGCCCGTCTGTGGATAACACTAGCGCCTCAACTATTCATAGGATTTTCCCCAAAATTGATATTCCTCGGTCGATCTGACTCGAATCAGAGTTCTGCGATTTTGAGAAACATTTTTAATATTTTTGGGGTACTTTACATGAAGCCCCTGGAACATTTTTGGCATTTTCTCAAGATTAGCTCCATATTTTTTCTTGAAATGTTTTGTAAAAATAGTGTAAAATGCACTTATAAAGATGGCATTGATCCGTTTTCCACTGTTAACTCTGAATTTTTGAAAATTGCCAAATTTTGAATTCTTTCGGCGTTTTCCTACAACTATTAAATTGAAGATAGAGATTTTTCCTTCAAATGAAATTTGTAAGTGAAATACTCGTATGTACAATATGAAAATTATCAAAAGCATGAATTTCTCAAAAAGGTATTCAAAGTTTTGCTTTGATACGGACAGTGCGAAATATACTGTGTCAGATGACAAACGCCATTTTGCTGTATTCTTTTCTTTTTTGGAATATAAACAAATGTATTATTTGACTATTCATAACATCATTAATGTGTAAATTACCCGCAAATTGTATATATTATTGCATTCATGAGTACCAGTGCTTTAAATGATGTTTAATGAAGTTTTTGTGAATTTTTTCTGTGAAATTGAACTCAAAATTCCGCAGTATGAGATTTGGTAAAACGCCATTTTCCCAAAAAGACTTCCATTTTTTCAAATGTTTTGTAGGGATAATTTTAAATGCACTCTATAAAATAACATAGATCCATTTTGCTGTATTCATTTGTTTTTCAAACATTACGCAAATGTATTTTTTCACTCATGAAGGTAAGATGCACATTTCCAGCGATTTGTACACATTATTGTATTTGTGACTGTAAATACTTCAAATGACGTCCAGTACAGTACGTTTAAACTACTGTTTCTTAAAATGGATTCACATTTTTAACGAAAATTTGCTTACTGACCGATTTTTTACTCTTCTATAATATTCTTAAAGAAATATTTCGGTTCTTTCATTAGGAAACCGAAAAATCGAGAAATTAAAAGAAAAGTTCTTTGAATTATTGAATTGAATTAATGCCTTATTTTACGTGGCGAGACTCGGGCCAACAGGCCCGCTCTTCCACCTGACCACACAAATTTCGCTACGCTCCTTTCACCCACTAGCGAAGAAAGGAGGTATTTCTTGGGCGACGAAACAGGCGATTTGAATTTAGCTCAGAGGCGTCATTTAGGCTTGAGAATCTTTTACATGCAAGTAAATCTACTAACATGTGACAGCCGGCTTTACTTCCCTTCCGAAGGAAGGCGTACGAAGGATTTTTTCGTCCCTAAAAATCCATGGCGTCGATCGGGTTTGAACCCGCCAACTTAGGTATAACAGTCTGATACGCTATTACACCATTGCCGCCGAACTTAGAGAAGCGATAGATGGCAGCTGGCAAAAGGATGAGGCAAAACCGAAAAGCTAGCCCAGACCAAAGAAATTAGAAAACTCAATACTACGCGAAAGTCTGTGCCATTCTCCTGCACTACTACTTATTTTATACTATAATTTAGGGAGAAAAACACCTGTAAAATACAATCTCAAATTTTTGGATTTAATTAAGTTTTTAACATTCTTTTGAGCTGTAACACACATCACAGGATACATCTTGAAATTAAGGTCTTGTTAAGGCATCAGCATGTCATTAACAGTGTTGGGAGAGCAGTAATATGACATGTGGAATGCTGACTGTCGTATCATACAGTGAAAAATGATCCTGGTTGCTGCTGTGTAATACTTCCGTTGTCAGCTCATGGAAGCGTTAGAATCTCTCTACAAACTTTAAAAATATAAAGTAGGATGTTATATGTCTAGGGGCAGATCCAGCCGATCATTTGTGAAAGGGAGCATCATAGATTTTATTATGTAAAAACATACTTGTTATTATATTGCATGTTTTTGTACTGTATATATTGAGATGTCTCGACATCTCACGTGTTCTAATTGTCATAAGCCCACGCGTCCCAATGTTTCCCCCACCCCCATCCATCTGTCACATTAGCTACGCGTAGCTACCGACAGACCCAAAGGCCTATAAAACTCGACAGACCCAAAGGCCTATAAAAGGGCTACCGCGTCGCCCTTTCAAATCCACACTCTCACCGGCAACAAAGAGTATGAAGACACTCCCTTAGGGAATCCCTCATCTAAAAGCAAAGAACCCACTCGACCTACGTCAAACCGTGTCTCGCGCACTTGACACCTGCGTTGCCGTGAAAACTCGGATTATCTTTGTCTCGCAAATGCCCCCTCGCGAATCCTTTGGGATTAGCTGTAATTCCTCACCCAGAGCGACGTCTCTCAGCAGATATCCCCCTCCAACCACCCATGGTCAACAGTAGCTAAACAATGACAACCTATTGAAACGATCAGGTTATGTAGGTCATGAAAATGGGAACTGGGCCGACCACTAGGCATCCACAAATCCGTAGAATTTTCTAGAAGTAGATAAGCGAACAAATAGCGGTAAAAGGAGACACGCACCTGACCAGAGGGCACGTACACAGAGGGATAATTGCACGGGGCAGAGATGAGAGGCAGAGAGGCTGTCTGAAAACCATGGAGAGATGCTGTCTGATAGTCAGGGAGAGAGGATATCTGAAATCCATCGAGAGGGGCTTTTTTTGATTTTCGTCGGGTAAAGACGCATTTCTTTTATAAACTTCGAGACCTGTGACTATTTGAAACCGTAACTTGAAGGCTACAAAGTTTTCGATCCAGCGGATGCCATTCTTTTTGGAAACGGTGCATTGTTTGGAACTGTTATCAACTCCGTCAACGGAATTTATTCCGTTCTGTGGACGAAAGCCAGAACGTCAGAAAAGCACTTGTTACTGTGAACAACCTGGCGCGTCGAGCATTCCGATGCGCGCTGAGTGAAGTGTGACGGCTCTACCCAGCGAGAAAAAACCCACACCATCGAGGACGAGGGCCATCAATCCAGTTATCAGCGCGAGCTGCGGGCCCAAGACTTATCCAGTACAACGCGAGTTATCCAGTTAGCTCTTCGGCTTGCGACGCCGCCCCTCCTCTAGCGGCATCAGCGGGCGTAAGCGGTTTGAGCGCGAGTCCAGGACGGCGACGAGCAATTCTCTACAGCGAGGTAACTCAAACTTGTTACTGTAGGCCTCTGTCGAGAATTAAGAGACTATCACGCTAGTTGACAAAGAAAAGAAGGTGCAGTTACAAACACATTATATGTCTAAGTAATAAAATAGTGCCATTTTGAATAAATGCCATTCTGGCGGACAACACTTAAACAATCAATTGAATGTGTGTTTTAATTAATAAGTTAAGAGAATGCGCATCATCCCAACCCAGAGTGACTCTTCCCTTGAGATCTCTATATCTGGCCAGGAGGCAGGTCGGTATCTCGCTTGGCTCCCACATCTAAATAAATTTAGCGACTTGACATCCTCCTCTGTGTCGAAGTCTCACGTGTCTCGATACGTTGTGAAAACCCGCTACGTTCGGTGCGCACAAGTCACCAGCGTAGTATTCCGTCGCGTGAGTACGTCACAGCACGATACTACAATTTTTTAAAAATAATTACATTATTCAAACATAAATAAATACTTATATAATTTTTTCCAAATAAACGAAGGTATGAAACGAGAGCGCTAGGTCTTTTCGAATTCGTTAGTTGTGTCAAGCACATCTTGAAGAAGGTCTTGGCCAACCGCGAGGAAGCGTGTGCTGGTGTGAGGTTGGAGTTAGCAAATTGACGAGAGAGACGTCGCCACGCAGTAATAGCCTGAAACGTGTGCACTTTCGCAAAAATTCAATAATTGTAACTATTTGTGGTGCATTACATTTTTAAGGAAAGGGAACAGAATGATTTCTTCGCCATATTTACTTCAACACACCTGTATATATCTTGGTAAATCTAATATGTAAATGGCAATGTTAATTTTTTATACGTGCTTAATTTTTTGCCGTACAGTTCATCCGATTTTGATAAAACTTTGTCAACTTGTTGCTTGCACTTTCGGGGAGAATATAGGCATAGAATGACGGAAATGTGCATATATCTGCACACATAGACGTGCGTTGATGATGATTTTATGTAGACCTGACCAGAGCGCTTTACGCCACGGAGCTCTCTATGCAGCCCGCCGCACACTGAGGTACAATTATTAAGACGTCTTCATTGCGTATTTTGCCCCTGCTATTGAGACATTTCTGCTGGGAGAGACAGGTATAGAGAGAGACAGAGAAATGCAGAGACGCAGAGAGAGAAACGAACACAAACAATCAGAGAGAGAGAGAGAGAGAGAGAGAGAGAGAGAGACAGACAGACAGACAGACAGACAAAGATACAGGCAGAGAGAGTGACGGGGGGAGTGACGGGAAGCGAGGCGGAACCACACTCGCGAGAAAGTCCTTCGTCTGTGAAATTTTTGCAGGGCGTAGCGTAAAACATGATTAACAATCACGTGCCCAGTTGCATGTGAAGTGTAATGCATTGCAATAGACGAGCATTGCTGGGTTCACTATATAATATATTCGGAAGGGACAGAATACGATGAAACGGAACGGATCGGGACGGGAAGGGAAGGGAACAAAATTAAATGAAATAGAGAATAATGGGGGATGAATAATGATCGTTTTAACTTATTTTTAGAGTATCCCTAACCTTTAAGTTTGTATCTATCAAATTGGTAATTAAAATTTCTCTCTCTCTCTCTGTCTCTTTCTCTGATTGTTTCTGTTCGTTTCTGTCTCTGCGTCTCTGTCTTTCTGTATATATATATATATATATATATATACAGAATATATATATATATAATATATATATATATATATATATATATATATACATACACACACACAATGGTTAGACAAATTTGTAGCATTGTCAACAGTATTGATATTTTAATGCGTGCAATTAAATATGGATTTTCCGTGTTATTTTTAAAATCTTGTATTTTAAAGCATTCTGTTATTGTACTGAAGAGCCAAAAAACTGGTAGTCATGCGTGTTGAAATAAAGAGATCTGGAACCAAACAGAATACGGCGCTCCGGTCGGCAACAACTATATAAGGCAACCAGGGCCCGGCACAGTTCTTAGATTGGTTACTGCTCCTACACGGTAGGTTATCACGATATAAGTGAGTTTGAACGTGGTGTTATAGTCGGCGCATGAGAGATGGGGCATAGCATCTCCGAGGTAGCGATAAAATTTGGATTTTATCGTACGACCATTTCAGAAGTATACTGTGAATATCGGGAATCCGGTAAAACATGAAACATCCAGCATCGCTGAGGCTGCAAAAAGATCGTGCAAGAACGGGACCAACGACGACTGAGGAAAATCTTTAGACATGAGAGAAGTGCATACGCTTCCGGAAATTGCTGCAGATTTTAATGCTAGGCCATCAACAAGGGTCAGTGTACCAACCATTCAACGAGACATCGATATGGAGTTTCGAAGCTGAAGGCCCCCTAATGTACCCTTGATGACTGCACGACACAAAGCTTCACACCTAACTTGGGCCCGTCAACACCGACTTTGGTCTGTTGATGACTGGAAACACGTTGTCTGGTCTGACGAGTCTCGTTTCACATTGTTTCGAATGGATAGACAAGTTGCGGAGGATGGACGTGGAATTTATCGCCATCCAACTCCTCATTGAAAAGTGATTCTGTCGATGACATTTGTGTGCGAGCTTCTCGAGTGTGCTCAACGGTTATTCGTACACCTGCCCGCGTTGTGTGGTTAAGAGCCATTGCTCGGCATCCCCCGCGGTGAACAGCCGTGACAAAGAACAAGTTGAGTGCCAAGGGGGACCTCAGGGGGTCGTTCTGCAGTCAGTGCCGGTTCCTGGGCCCGTGAATCTCCGCTCCGTCGCGCGCCGCGGCGCAGCGCGGCCCGCCCCGCGCTCTTCTGCCGTCGCGTCGCGTGCTTGACCCCTGCAGCGCCGCTTTTTCTCCGCCGGACGTGCTGTTCTGCACTTCAACCTCCCCCGCCTCGGACGAAGGCCGCGCCGCCCAATCTCTGACCTTCAGCGAACGCGAGCGCTGCCTCCCAAGGTCGCATTCCCGAAGAAAGCGCGTTTGGGTGGAAATGATCTCTGAAATGACACAAACACCTGATAACCGAACCCGTGATACCTAGAGTGAATGCTAAACGTTTACCGTTACATACGTATATTCGGAATTTTATTTAAGATGGAGCGAGAGCTCAGGGATGATTGCTTCAAGTTTCTTCCATCCTACATATTCTCATGCGTGTATAACAACTGTGTGAATATTGATAATTTTACTTACTGCTATTTCTACTTCGTACTTCTCCGCTATTTCTAGAATAATGTAATATAAAGTATAAGATAAGGTTGTGTATATTTAACTGCAGTTAAGTACAACTGAATGCCATGATTTGGAAAATAATTTAGAATATCAATACAATAATAATGATAGTAAAAGAACATTAATAATAATAATAATAATAATAATTATTATTATTATTATTATTATTATTATTATTATTATTATTATTATTATTATTATTATAGCTTAATCTTTCTGTCCGCAGTTAATTCTAACACATTATAAGATTACATACATTGCGAGGAATGGTTTTGAAAGTGGCTGCTGGCAAATTATTCCAAACCTTTCTAGATATATTGACGAATGAAAATTTTACCACTTCTGTTTTTCTGTCCGAAGTTTGTAAATATGACACTTGATACTGAAATATCTTGGTATTTCTAATTTATTAACATTTCCTCCTCAGTCAATTGACCTACGTACGATACATTAAACCAACCACGAATACTTGCTTTCATTCTTCTAGAAGTAATAGGCATAATAGAAGCAAGCGCATATGAAAGTTAAATGACGATTTAGCAGACCCGAATTCAGGTCCTCGTAGTTAGATCGTCGACACTCATACCCCACTCCGCATAAGAGCCTTTTTGGGCCAACTCGGTTCGGACGTTTAAAAACGCAAATGCTCGTTTCATGTAAAGAAACCCCTAAAAATCAAAATATCCGTAGTCCAACCCCTGTGAAGTGTAATAAAACTTACCCATATCCTTATTCCTTATCAATTCTGGCCGATGGGTAGATGATGCAGGGCGTAAGCGAGACGCGAGTGCGAAGACGCCACCTATCGGCAATTTTCTGACTTGATTGCGACTGACGAGACTTGACTACTCAGCGCCACCCTAGAGAGTGCTGGGTGATTAGTAACGGAGGATTACTCCAACTAAAATTAACGCTCCTTAAGGAGCCACGAGGCGCATTGTGTCTATTTATACGCAACAAATAAAAAAACGTTGCACGCTATCACACAACTGTTCAAAAAATAATCAACATTTAAACAAAATATATGAATAGACAATAAAACGGAAGATAAAATTAAACCCAAATAAGAAAAGCAAACATTTGTTCTTTAAGACCATTCTCTGACCCCTCCAGTTACTAATAAATATTAGCCAATTAAACTGGACACAATCAAATCAACCTATTAAATTCTTAGGATTAAATCTTGACTGAACTGAAAAAACACATAAGAATTAAAATATAACTGGCCAAAATTAAATTAATTCATCTTAAACCAATACTAAGAAAAACTCCAAACTTTCATTAAGAAATGCAATAAAATTCTATAAAACAATTATAAGATGCATTATGCTTTAGGCATGTCTTATCTGGACAACTGCCGCACCATCCAACGCAAACGAAATACAAATAGTTCAGAATATAGTCTTCAGAATAATCACTAACGCTCCATGGTTTATTTCAAATAAACAACTTCATAGATAATTAAATATAAAGTCAATCACTTAGCAAATAGCTCGCGTAGCCAACAACTTATACTACTACATAAACTCAATTATTCAATATAAAACAATACAATTTAGCATCAACTTACAACTCACAAACCAGAATAAACAACAGATACCCGACCTTAAATTATTTTCAAGCAATTGTGAACAGTATGTACTCTCATGCGGAATTTACCCAAATGTAGTAACAATGACAGAACTAGATTTAGCAAAGTTAATCACAGTAGGAAGTCAACAATACATATGAAATAGTGTAAACTGATCTATGTGCAAACCAAGCAAGCAATACAAAGTTATTAAGGTCATAGAAATTTAGAATGGGTGCAGAAATTTGATGCCATTTCTTTAATAAAGTGAATCCGAACGTAACTCGTAAATTTATAAATAATAAAATCTATTGTGTTTTGTTGCAATAACGATTCTTAGTCATCTATTAGGCATTGTGCATATATGAAATAATCCTCCGTTGAATTTTGTTTTGTTTCGTAGCGTTGCAGTCAGTGACTGCCTTTTACTCCTTCGGCCGGGATCTCGGCGCCGTTCGTAACCAGTGTTCCAGGTGGTCACCCATTCAGGACTGAGCGGTGTCTACTTCTGTGACTTCACGGAACGTAGTTAAGCAATTCGGCTGTCATCCCCTTAAAAAGGCGATTTGTGTTTATGCTTAACCCATGTCACCTGGGACACCGAGGAGGCTAACCTATAAATGGCGTTGGCTTAATATTGCTGTCTGCTGCCATGACTGATTTAAAAGTTTTGTTCAAAATACGTGTAGATGTAGTTAGTCATAGAAAAAGCACTGAATGATACGCGACATAAAGGGTAGTAATACACGCGTATGACGTTTACGATTCACGCTTGTTTCTCGCTCCCATCGTAATATAAATCACTAGTGTGTTAATCCCAATCATTATATCATTGTTTCATAATATTCTAATACAATGCAATAAAATTATAAAATTAAATATCAAGTATTCTATACTAATGAAATTGCAACTGTAGTATTTTCTACTTTAATGTCCGTAAAAACAATTCAATTTGATTGAAACGAACCGAAATTCTACGTAATAATTGAGTTTAATTTACTAACAAAAATAAGACGACTTGTAGGTTCTTGTAAATTGTTTCATGTCATACAAATTAGAGCATTTGCATACTATAGTTACATAAACTTTACAGGAATAATCATTAAACATCTTTTGTCAATAGTAATTTGAATAATCTAGCGATTTTCAATGTACATTGACTAGTATTGACTAATATTTTTGGGCTTTGAATTATAAATTAGCTACGTTGTACGATTTGTAAACCTTCTAACATCGAATTTGTGTCAAATGATTGAAAGTTCGATTAGGAAAAGATACGAGTAATTTCTCTTTCTCTGACAGCGCACCGTCATCTGTGTCAGTCTACTTACCTACTTCAGGTTTAATTTACCTTTTGCTCTTGGTATAATTGAAAGAGAGACACTCCAGATGTAAGTAGGATAAATAAACGGGTTTATAACAATATTATGCTTTTGTTTTTGGTTACATAGAATAGTAATTACAGACTTCAAAATATTAGAAATATATAAATTCTGTTCGTAAAATCTTCACTTGGTGTGTGATTTTCAGATGTATAGAACATCGAGATCATTCTCACTTTGATATTAACGAAGAGCGCTTAGTAGGAGGTTTTTTTCTTTCATAAGGCTTCTTGTCAAGAGAAGTACCATTTCTTATATGTCTGGCTGATGAAGACGAAAGTTCAGGACGAGTGTTGAGGACGAGAGTCAGGCTTTCATACCGTTCTTTCAAATGCACCGAATGTCGAACTGGTGCAGATGCTTTCTGGTTCCACGATGAAGCAGAACACCTTTCAGGCACCTTTTCCATGAATCTATAAATAAACTCTCTTTATCGTAGGTGACATTAAATTTACTCATCAATCCGGGATCATCAGAATAATTAGCTAGGTTATCTCCTATCTTAAAGTACTTAACTAAATTCTTTTCTTGATTTCAGTACCAATGAAAATATATTTCTTGGGGCAATAATTGTTTTCTTTCAATATGGAGCTCAACAATTCAGCTGCCTCTTTTGAAAGGACCAGATCTCTAGACAGATGTTAAGTGCGACTCGAGAGTGGCTGAGAAGAATAGCCTGCAGAGGGTATATATTCGGAGCCTTCAACTTCTGGATTTTCCAAGTCTGAAGACTCTGAAGAGATGACTGGCAATTTAGTTGGATGCAAAGTCACTAGCACATCAGCTTCACGAGGGGTAGAATGTTATCAGAATAAGAGATTAGCTGTTGACTTTTGCGGTGGTTCCCGCGGACATCGCAGAACAAAAGTAATGAGAGCCACTGAACCACTCATCAGAGAGGTTCCTCGCCTCCCTTCATGCCGAAGAAATTGCAAATAGTAAAGCAGTTTACTTCCCTTTTAGCTAGAAGCATATATCATTCAGAAAATTGCTCACAAACGTAATGAGGATCCCACAATTTGTCCTGGTCTCAGAGTTTCTTGCCAAAAATACGGAAGATTAAGTTATCTTCGTAGACTAATGCTTATCATGCTATGTATCTCTCGCAGTTTAGGTCATTGGTCAGCGTGCTTGCTTACCATGACGGGACCTCGGGTTCGCGCTCGGGCAAGATTATAGTGTGGGTTTTCCTGGCAGTTTCCCAGTATATGTTGATGAGAGACGATGGGAAAACCCACTTCTCAGGTTGAGAAGATCAGAATACGGCGTCATCGTGCTAACCTAACCACACATACCCCCTTAGCTCACAGCCGAGACACTGCTGGTAGGCCCAGACCTGTGCGCTGGATGTCGCGCCAAGTTCAGAAAGACAGATTTTCGCCGCATATGTTATAAAAGTCATCTGGCAAATTTTTACGTCTCGAACTCGAAGCCATGTTTCACGAAACGAACAGACAAAAGCAACCGTTGGAATTGTTTTTCTGATACAATTTCCATTTGTAACTGTGTCAGCATCCGCACGACACATGAAAGAAAAATTGCGACGAGCTCACTCCCGATTACGCTCGCCGAAGATGCCTGCGGATTCAGATCTAAGATTAGGATTTGCGCGACGGCGTTGGTTGAGTTTACGAGGGGGTGGGGTGGGGGGAGGGAGGGATGGCGACGGGGACGTGTCACAGAGGGCGTTTTTTTTTTAGGTTTCATCACGGTAGAATTATGAACAGGCAGGAAGGACAGTCAACCCCGAAAAAGAAATTTCATTCATATCCAAGTAAGATTGAATTTTTCAAGAAAACGTGAAGTGATAGAAATTCCACTCGACCACTCCATAACATCATTTCGGACGTGTCCGGATACTTTTGATCACATAGTGTATAAAGTACCTCAAACATTTCAAACATCCTAATAAATTACTTGGGGAATGACACTACTAAATTTTACTCCTTATCAAATTTGAGATGAAATGCTTCTAATCTTAAAAAATCACACACATTTACATATGGCCAGATAATTATTAGCATCACAGATTTTCCAGTAGTTGCGGATTATCTTCGAAGAAAACGAGAACACTATAACTTCAGCTAATAAAAAGAAAACCATGGAATTACAGAGTGAAAATCACCTAAGATGTAGGATAATAATTAATTATTAAAGTGAATTGAACAACTTTTTAGGTTGCAATGCTTCTTATTTTCATAAAATGACATTATCATATAAATTAGAAATTTCCGAGACTATTCGTTTCCTCACCCGAATCGTATAGAAAATTATATTAATCAATGAAAATCAATGATTATTTATCGATGTGAAAATTGGACCCTCAATAGAATAAATAAGACGAAACGTGAAGGTTCTGAAATGATAGATTAATGCAGTGATAATTGCACTATTTAAGATGACATAGAATTAATTTTGGTGTATTATTTTGTTTTTTCACAAATTACACAAATATATTTTTTTTAATATCTCACACGCCTATAATATGCACATTTCCAACGATTTGTAAACACTATTAAATTTGTGACTTGAGGTGACTTCAAATGAAGGTTTTCGGAAACTTAATAGTTTTCTGTGAAAAGAGGTTCAAATTTCACATATCCAGTAGCGCTTAAACGCCATTTTCTTAGAAACAGCTCTAAATTTTTCAAAGAAAATTGCCATTTAGTACGAGGTTTTACTGTTTGTTAATATTGTTAAAATAATATTTTCATTCTCCTATTACAAAACCGAAAAAATTAGAAAGTAAAAAAAAAAATACTTTGGACGGTGATAGATGGCAGCTGAGTATAAGGCAAATCCAAATAACCAGCCAAAGGAAATAGAAAACTAAGTCTGTGCTATTCTATAGTACCACGTGTTATTAATTTCAATAAGGCCTGAAAAAACCTACGTATATATTGACGTAGTAGAATACAATTTAAGGTCCTATCTATGTATCTTCAAAGAATTTTTATTTTGCCAGTGACTGAATCGAAAATGGAAAGATAGAAGAAAGATTACACGGAGGGCCAGCTCATAAAAAGGCAGCTGTTCAGAGTAAAAGGCGAAATAAAAAACCTTAGGAACTGGGAAGCCATGCACATGCACCTTAGGGTTAAATTAGTGCAAATATATTCTGATGTATATAGTTATTGTTACAAATGCGATTAAGTAGGCTAAATAAAAACGGAATGAGCTTCAAACGTAACAATTCTGAATATATTTGTCAGCATAAGTTTCATAGTTCCGTGGATACGACAGTGCCTAAAGTTTTATTTTATTTAATTCATTATGAAATTGCATCAGTATAATTCGTAACAATTGGGTTCTGTGGAGAACCGACCGAAAGCCCTTTCGCATATTTCGAACGGGAGTGGGAGGGCCGATGCGAGCAATTTGCTCCCCTACCGCGATTTCGCCGAATCTCAATAGAGTTCCGCGTAATCGAAAAGGTTGGGAACTGCCAAATTAGATCCTGACCCGGACTGCCCGCCTCCGTCGCCGCTCTGGGCCTCGCCCCCCTCCTGCCCCCGGCTACCCCCATTTTTCGCGTCGCGTCGCGTCGCTTCGGCTGCCCCGGAGGCTGACGGGCGACGGGCTGCGCTAATTGACAAGCTCCCCGCCAGGTTCCCCGGGGGGCGGCGCGAGGGGCGCGGGCGGAGGGCGCGCGGGGCCGGCCGGGGGCGCGCGGAGCGGGTCCATTGGTTGTCTCATACGTTATACACCAATTAAATGGCCGGGGCGGGGTGCCGGCGGCGTGGCGGAGGCCGGGCCGGCGGGGGCGCGCGGTGGGCGCGCGTGGCGGTGCGCGGCAGACGGCGCGCGGGGCGGGGCCGAGCGCCCTGCCAGAGGGCCGCGTAGTGGGCCTGTCCCTCGAGGTGGGACCGCCCGAGCGGGTTCTGTAGGCGCTGCCCGAGCCGCGCCGGAGCCCCCTACTGAGAGGACACGGGCAACATAGGCCCGCGCTAACGGAGGGGGGGCGCGGCGGGGCGGGGGCGGCGGGCGGGGCGGGGGCGCGGGCGGCTGGCGGGCACACAGACGGGCGGGCCGAGCCGGGCTTTCCCGGGGCTGCGGGGGCGGCGGAGCCTCGGAGCGCGCGCGCCGGCGCGGAGAAGCGCGGAGCGGCGCCCTGCAGTGGGCTCTACGCCGCACGACTTGCAACATTAATTCTATATTCTGGAAATACGCGCCATGCTACAACGGAGGCGAACTGCGACGTACTTTTCACCTCGTTAAAAACAGAAGTAATGTCAAGATGATGGAGGTATTGGGAATAAAGCATAAAAGTAAACTAAATATATCATGAAATAATTATATGCGTCGTCATTGCCAACAATATCGTTTGCAATGACGACGCATATAATTATATCATTGGAAATGTCAACGAAAACTCACCATAACACCTATAAATATGTCATGCAAGAAAACATAAATTTGTTTTATTTAGAAAAGTACATTGTCAATCAAATATCTGGGAAATGGCGTCTTCAATTAAATTAAAGTCTTAAATTAAATTAAAAATTTTAAATAACTCTCATTTCGAATTTCTTTAAACTTATCTAAAATTTTAGCAAGTTTTGCTGCGTCTTCACTTAAACTCAAAATTCAATCTAAGAACTTCAACGCCTGAGAAATGTTTATAAACAGGGCTAATCCACGAAACGAACACTTCTGCTTCGTTGTTAGGAATATACAAAAGGCTACAACGAAGATTGGTAGTAAGAAGAAGGTAGTAAGAAGATTGGTAGTAAGAAGTGACAACACAGACTACTCGTAAATTGCGTGCGATCCTCGTTGATCCCTCTAAGAGGATCTTATAACAGCTGGACACCAGTCTTGGTTTTTTGAATTGGGAAAGAATTATGACAACTGTAAGACACTTCCTAGGGGTTGGACAAGTTCCTGTGAAGCAGTGAAGCTCGTTCTGTCAGGAAAAAATTTCACGTGCGGCTGTGCGTGAATCGAACCGGGATCTCCTTGGTGAAAGACAAGCGAATTTCGCTCTGAGCCACGATGAGTTGGCTACAACGGAGACGAACTGCGGCATAACTGTTCTTGGAATCTTGACTTTGTGCCGCCGAAACGTCGCTTCCGGGCCACCGTGCGGCGCGGAGCGACCGCATCCGAGCGGCATGGGCGGGGCGGGGAGGGGCGGGGCGGGGACGAAGGAGAGGAGAGGACCTCCCCACCCCGCACCCCCGGCGTGGCCGCTCGCCGCGGCGCGGCGCGGCGGCCGAGCGGAGTAGCGCCAGCGCCAGTGCCAGTCCGACCGCGCGGGAGCTCGCGCCGTGCCCCTCTGCCGCCGCCGCCACCGCCGCCGCCGTCGCCACCGTTGCCGCCCGCACGCCCGCCCGCCAACCCGCCCGCGCGTCGCTCGGAGGTAAGGTCCGGCACGCGAGATGCGCTCCTCTCGCAGATTTGACGTGCGCAAGAATCGAGTCTTCCCGCGCGACACTTCTCAATCCTTCTGACAACCTGCACAAGGATGCTCGTAATCTTGTTTCGTTTCCGTTTTTCCGGAATTACAAATGATGCGCTTGGCTCGTGTGATAAATTGTTTACTTTCGTCATAATTTTCTCTTAATCTGCGTATGTTTTTGTAGTGAGCTTTTTCAAAAGTTAATATTTGAGAACAGCAAACATTTGACAAAACAGATCAATTTGGAATAATCAGTCTTTTCTCTTTTCATGTTTCTTTGAGAACATTTTCAAATTTTCAGAAATTTTTGAGTTCTGTTGCGAGTGCTCCGACAGTAGTTCCTGTAGCTGTTGTAGCAGTTATTTTCGTATTTCGTAAAGTAAGCTAATAGGAGAAGGTATATTAATTTTGTGACAGAATTTTAATGTAAGTGCATGTACTTAAAATATAATAATAGTATTATGTTCGGATGTAACTGAATTTTCCTAGTGCCAAAATGCTATGACAGGATTGTCTCATAGTTCTCAGAGATCTCAGTTTGTGGTAATGCTATGAAAAAAAATCTCTACACTGCTAGGCCTTCTTGGTTCTCTTCAACAAATACAAAAATTCTATCATGGTTATTGAATTTTTTAAATTTTGTATGTGCTGAATCCAGTTAACATATATATTAATAAGCGAGGGAAAGAGTGTGCGCTGTCACACGAATTCTGTCAATGTAAATCGGTCGTATGTCTCTACTGTCTCTACAACACAAACCTTAAGATTTTAATTTATTGCTGACCATTTTTGTTTTTATTATGGAATGTCATGTCGGACTTGACTATTGTTAATAAGAGTTTTATTTATTTAACGACAAAATACAGTAAAATGTATGTTACGTATGAGGAAGAAGTTTACATTTTATGATGAAACTATCACATTTTGAGTAAGATGGTTACGACTAAAATTCTTTTTTTTTTTTTTTTGAGTAAGAGCACCCACATCCTACATTTCTTTGGAAAGGACCGTCACACTTCCCGAGCAACGGAATTCGCAATTTGCAAATTACGGATATTAAAGATGCAATCAAAATCTATACAGGTGTCCACGAATGAAACGTTTGTCATTGGTTACCTCGAAGAGAAAAGTGTGGCCTTGATTTCAAGTGACTTCATCAGCTGTTTACATGAAACGTATTATGTGGTAGCAAATTACTAACTTACCGTCGACTTCTAGAAGCGCTACCGGGTCGAGAACAGGTTTGGGCGGAAAGAGCTGTCAAGGACTTGATCTTACTGTGCAACCACGTGCCTGGAGTGAGTACTCAAGGAAGTCTGCGAATGCCGATCTTTTCCAACCATTTCTGGAGTACCTCGGATATACAGTAGGCTTTCGGTAGATGGAGAAAATCTCTGATATACGCACAATAATACGTCAGAAAAAACATTTAGCCATAGATATGTTTTGGGAACTACCACAGGTATAACGGCCCTAAAATATAATAAATTTTTGAGAAAACTAAAACGTAACTTTTCCAGGTTGAATTATAATAAAATTTGAATTCAACAAATATTGATAAAGTAAGCATTTTGCTGCAACATAATGAACAAGATTTGATTAATATGAAATTTTGCTTTTATAAATAGTTTTCGTTTTATCTACGAATTGAAAATGATTATCCGTGCGCGTCCATGAAGATCCAAAATTAAAAAACAAGCAAAATGTTATTTTAAAATTATGGATTAGTATATGATTATTTTAAATTAATTATGAGAAAATGCGATTGAGTTTCGAAGTAACGTTCTCCCATCGTCTATCGGTTCTGGTGTCCACATGATCTCAAGGTAGTATCGAATATAAAAGCACAATCGATTATGACGAATGAAAATGAATAAGCCACAATGGTTCTTGTTCCATTTTATTTTTAGAAATTTCTAATGGAACCTCCTAGTTCTTGGATATTATTTATGTTGATCGTTATTTGACACTATACACTCAAAATAAAATATATTAATTGTGTTTAAATGTTTTGGGCATTACTGTTCCTTTTTTAAAATCTGAAATTTGTGAGACAATTTACAAAATGCCCTCTCTCTATTCATAAATGAATACATGCAGTTTAATGAGCATTAACATCTGGAGCAAAGTTTTTATAAGAGTCATAACTCAAGATTGATATTCTTGGAACGAAAGTAAAATATTAATAATATTAAATTGAAATAACAATCCTAACAAAATTAAAGAACGTTCTAAAATTAAAATCGAGAAGGTAGGTAGGCTCACACTATTGTGATTTCTCTAGAGTGCAACCGCTGAAGTTTCCGTATTTATCAGCATCCCTATCTCCCGCCTCCGGTGAAGTGGTTCGTGGTTGATTAAAAAACGGTGTAACCCACAAAATGTACTTTGTGGAGAATATCGTATGCAACTGCAAAATGTAGTACGAAAATCTAGACTACATTACATTCGGATTTCGGCTAATTTGCGGTGCAACTGGCAGAATTTAATGCTGTGTTTTTCCTACCCACTCGCGGATCACGCCGTGTCGAATTATGCTTTCTAACAGCCACTACTGGCAGTTTTAAGATTCTAATTTAGTCTCTTCTTTATCTCTCACTCAATAGCCTTGCTTTTCTCTTAGTTTTGTTTCGCGCTACTTTCTATTGTGTTCGTTTCATCCTAACGACACGTCTTTAAAATACTTGTGTATTGTGTATTTGTGTTTGTCGTCTACTTAGAATGTTTTTTAGTCCTCCATTGTAGGAAATTTTGTTTTTTACTGAAGGGGCAGACATTGGAATTCACAAATCAAACATTAGTATTTTTGCAGGGGTAAATAGTATTCTAAAATAAACCAGATGAGTAAAGAAAAGTAAAGTAATGAAGTGTCTGATGCTTCAATAAATTATTTCTGAAATGGCAAATCTACTCTGATTAGTATGTGATATGTCGTGTCATATTAACACGCATTGTCTGTTGATCCCCTTGTTTGGGTTGAAAACGAAACGTATATATTTCTCCTAAATCTATACTTCAAAATGTGTTACAAAATTGCATGTAAGATGTACCTCAAGAATCAAATTTTAAATATGGAACTAGCGGAAGGAAATTGTATTTTCAAATTAAACGAATGAAGTTCAAATTGAAAAAAAGTGGTCTTTCATCGAAATATAAAAGTGGCACACTTGCTATAGTTTGATCAGCTTCAGTTTATCCTATATACTTGAGAAGAGAATTGATCGATTTTTATTTATTCAGATATTTCTTTACTGGAAAAAATACCTATAATTTCAGTTAATTTTAAATTCTTTGTAAAAGAGAAAATATGGTGATTGTGGGATTTTCGGCATTAAGGTCTTGGGTTCCGAATGTGATAATTCGAATAAATTCTTGAGAAGCACTTTAAATGCAACGATCCGCTAATAGCCGTTAATTTACGGCAGCTACACTTTGAAAAGTGTTTCACAAGTTAATGAGAAACATATTTCTCAGTATTCTCTGTCAAGCAAATTAGATTTTTATAATTCATGGAAATTTCAGCTTCCATTCATAATACAAATTTATTTATGGAACAATATTTTGTTTTTCAATTGATGAGCAAATTATTTCATACCACCAACTTGTATAATATACATTGTATGTGTCACCATGAGGAAGATAATGCAAAAATAATGATGCATCAGATAATTTTGTAGCGCATCTCCTCCCGTTGAGCGAGGAAAAAGTGAATCTAGACAATAAAGGTATTCTCGGTGCGGTTGCGGTCATTTTTCTTTAAAACTATTTTTTGGGAGTTAATGACCATTACGGACACATTTCCGGAGGAACAAAGTGGTCTCCACGTCGTGATGAAGTCATTTGACTTGAAGGTGGTGTAACACATGATTTATTATATCATAAATTCATTGCCTTCTTGATTTTTCTTAACACAGTTTTCGGATAACTTGTTTCACAGATTTGCAATAAATACGAAGCTTTGGAACCTAGGCGAGGATGGAATGAATTGCATTTTATGTTTAGTGTTTATGTGTTGTTTTACATAAATTGTGTTTCGTAACCTTAACTTTAGGATCTTTGGAAACTTAAAATAAAAGCTATGGAATCTATAATTCATGCAGGTGTAACTCCTGTGACCCGAGAGGACAGTAAAGGATATAGAACAATTATTACTGATAATAAATTATTAATTGAATTGTTGGTGAAGTAGATACCTTTTTTTTATTTTGATAAATAAATAGAGATATTGTCAGGTATCAATATTTTAATTCAACTAATGATCATTTCGATCGCGTAGCGATCATCCTCAGAGCTAAAAACAATACAAATATACAATGTGAAATATTAACAGGTTGGTTATTGTATACAAGATGCGTAAGCAAACTGGATCGTACGATCCAAACTGGATCGTACGAAAACTGGATCGTACGATCCAGTTTGCTTACGTATCTTGTATACAATAACCAACCTGTTAATATTTCACATTGTATATTTGTATTGTTTTTAGCTCTGAGGATGATCGCTACGCGATCGAAATGATCATTAGTTGAATTAAAATATTGATACCTGACAATATCTCTATATATTTATCAAAATAAAAAAAATAATAAAAACTGATAATAAATGTTGGAAATTGATGACAACAATTGAGGTTTACACGAAATACGAGGCGCATTCAGAAAGTAAGTTTCTCTGAAACTTATCTCAACAAAACGAAAACATAACTTCATGGAAAATATAGGAGTAGAGACAGCATACGTTGGAATACTTTCCCCATATAACCACCATCAGACCCGAGATGTTTGTCTCACCGTGGGATCAACATGTGTATCCTCGTGTCGTGGAATATTGCTACGGAAGACGGGAACCAATGTTTTTCGGCTACCTGCACCTCTGCCATTCTGTGATTCGCGCAATGCTGAACCGGCAGAAATTCCTTGAGGTATAAGAAAATATGGAAATCGCTGGAGGACGAGATGCGGACTATAGGATGGATGTTCATACGATCGAACACACACAGTTTGGCTTACAACAAATCCTCTGCAGCAGTGCCGTTGGGAGGGGTCTGATCGGTAGTTTCTCATAGTTTCTTGGACGAGGCGAATGCCGGAGCATCACTCTAACACACTAACCATGGACCACGCACGACCTTCCATTCCACATCCTTGCCCCTTCCTCTTTCCTTACACACGAACACACACACACACACACACTAGCACACTGAACACTACGACAAATCTCGAGAGAGCAGTGGAGAGAGCAGTTATAACTTGAGCCTGGTTAACTTAATCCTGACAATCATAACTTGATCCTGGTAACTGGGTCGCTGCACTACTAGGAGACGTACCTGTATGGAGCAATTGCAAGCCGCCATGTAAATCGGCGCCGAATCTCGTTTTAGCGGAGGCGGAACCGTCATTTCCTACAATATAAAGTGTAAAAATGGGACTTAGTAGAGAGTGATAAAAAAAAATCACCCCGAAATACGATGGCTGTTAGAACTGCGGCAGAAATCAAAATGTACTTTACTTACGAGTTAGATATGTGTCTCCTTCATTTGCTGAAACAGTCGTGATGTACCTCTTTTGTTATGTCCCTCAGCTCTTTCGTCGCTTTTGTCATAATATCGGGAATCGTCTCAAATCTTCTTCCTTTCAAGGGTCTCTTGAGCTTGGGGAACAAGAAAAAGTCCTCAGGAGCAAGATCAGGTGAGTTAGGCGGGGTGGAGAAGAAAAGTAATCATGTGCTTACCCCAAAAATTACGAGTTCGGAGGGCTGAATGGGCTGGAGCGTTATCATGATGGAAAAAACAGTCGCCACTCAACATTTCTGGCCTTCTCTGCAGATGGCGTCTCTTAGACATTTCAGAACTTCAATATAGTCGTTTTGGTTCACTGTCGAGCCTTCTGGAAGCTTGTCGTAGTGAACAACATTCTTACCATAAAAAACTGTCAGCATCACCTTGACCTGGACCAAACTTGGCGAGCTTTTTGGGGACTGGGAGACGTTTTACCCGTTCACTGGGACTATTGGATCTTTGTTTCAAATCTCATAACCATAAACCCATGATTCATCAACGGTATGTCTAAATTTGTTAATAGCTTGAAAGGTTAAGCCAAAATGACCATCTTAGGAAGAGATTCTAATCTGTACTTTGAGATTTTCTGCTACAAGTTCTTTTGCATGAATTTTGACACTAAAATATTTGAATTCTTAAGGAAATATTTTTACAACTAGGGGGTTTGTTTTTTCGATTTGTCTACAAATTTTATCTACTGCAAATGTAAGAAACAAAATTTGCTCTTAATATCATATCTTTCGAAACGGTTTTTAAATCCCCTTATTTTACATTCAAATCTTAACGTTGTGCCGGAGGCTTTTGGAGGAGATCTCCACTTTGCGGCTCGTCAAGCGATCTGCATATCGGGGAAAGAATGTGCAGCGTAGCAACGTGACGGGAGCTGAGCGCCCCTCTAAAAAGACGAGCAGTGCTTGAGCAGTGAGCTGGCAGGTGAGCGCGGTAGCCGTGTTTGCGGAGGCCCTGATGCATCCCGCTGCCTGCGCGCCGGGAGAGGTTGGACGCCCCGAGACTGCTCGCCTCTGGTCCTCAGGAGCCCCTGCAGGCGCCGCAACTGAGGGGCTACTCGAGTCCCCAGTTACACAGGGCACGGCATTCCTTTGCGTCGCCGATGCCGACGTTTTATATCCAATTGTAAGGAGACTTCGAACTGTGCGATATTTCGTATGTTGTTCCCACCAATCTAACCAAAAACCGATAGTATTAATATCTTTGGAAATCCTCCGTAATGCCTTAAATTGTTATAATTTCTCATCAACTTCATTCGCTGCCCGAGCTATCAAGTGACAATGACGGCGGCTGGCCCTCTGCATCTAGAGCTGTCCACTTGCCGGCCGAAAGCTCCCAGCTCCCCAGACTTAATAATTGTGCGATGTAATGTCAGAAATGTATTCGAAAAAAAAATTGCCTTTACAAAACACGAATAGTGACTGTGGATCACGCGGGAATTGATTTCTTTATTCAATTTTAGGTTGAATGATTTTTTAAATGGCAAATTGTATGTCCGTATTATGTTTTGCTCCTTTTCTAAATTATAATTTTATCACATGGATGTGGCAATTAAACGCCAGCCAAATTGCTCCCTAAAACATTGCAAACAACATTGAAAAAACAAACATATTTATCTCCTGTCAATGAAATTGTTCTTGTAAATACAATTAAAGAATGAAGGATGTAATAATTCGTACATTTTAAAAAATAAAATAAAAGTGGTATTCTCTACCCGATTTTTACGCTGCTTAAATGATTAACGGCGATCTACCACAAAACGCCCTGATGTGCGTCGCAGCGACCGCCTGGAGGCACGTCCGCTGTAGGGCGGGTGGCTTCTTCGGCCCGCGGCGCGGCGAAGGTCGTGCCCTCCGTCGAGGCCATCCTGGCTCGCCGGCGCTTGCATCGCCACCGGCATCCTCTCGCGCGTTGCCCGCGACTCGCGCTTAAAGTGGAAGCGAGCGAGCCCCCGCGACAGCGAGAAGGTAATTTGAAGAGATTTAAGCTCTACTCCTCTTCAACGTTACGGCGGTTAGTTAGGTTTAACAATTTTACTTACGCGTTTTGAAAATGAGCAAGGGATTCGTCATGTGTGAAGAATTAATACAAAATTCTTGTAAAAGTTGCCGTTGTTAAAAATGATCACAAGAACCAGAAATTTAAATATTCCAAAGATTATATTACTAATTTTTTAAACAAATGTGCATACGTTGACGGAAAATATCCAGTTTTGGAACATACTTGACTCGTCAACGGTTTTTTTTTGGATTCCCCAAAGGCAGAAAAAAATGAAGCAGCTTTGATGTTGGCTGAGAAATGCAAATATTTGGTTACGTTAATTATATGTTATAATTATGTTATGTTAATATTTGGTTATGTTAATTCGCAACATCTAGTATCTGATATTACGACTAAATTCGACTCTGTGAGTCATTGCTCAGCACACAGCTGACTTCACGCAACGAGAAAGAAAGAATGGATTCAGGCGTCCGCCTTTGCTTCTCCGGGGCCCCAGTTTTCAAACGCTGGATGGCAGAGTTTTTTTTACTGTAAGTCACCAGTAATAATTCAATTTCTTTAATTTCAATAAACCTTTTTCCATCTTCAGTTGAGTAGCCATCTTAAGTTAAGTTCTATGGCAGATGCGTGTTCGGTTTAGAAAAAAAGACCTATGCCTGCTTTGTCTAAACCTGGTTCGCAAAACAGCTGGCCAAAATTTGCAAAAGCTAACTTTTCATGAAATTAAATTTGGTTGAAATTCAAGGACATTTCAGTTTCTAATAACGATATTACCATAAACAGCACGCCACTTCTTACAACCTTTCAAAAAAAGTATGTTTTGTATTGCGATAGCTGAAATTTAATGATTTATCACGGCATATGCCAGTTACACACATACTGTGAATCTGTGTGAGAAATTTATACAATGAAAGTAGCCTCAACAAAAGAATGCAGCCCAGGCCGCAGTCATCGCAAGGAGATATTGCGTCAGGAGAAAGCTCTTCTCTCTACCCCAGAATTCTACGATAGGTGTTTTCCTTTAGGTTTTACCCACCAATATTTCATCACACATCGATGTTGAAAAATGCGCCCACGTTAGTGGTATTTTTCGAAGATAAGTGAATAACAGTGAATCTTGGAACAGATAACAGGCCGACACGATGATGTTTACTTTATACAGCAATGTTAGAATGTCATAATATGATAACATTCTTCCATAATAAAAATACATAATAATAAAACTTAATTGTACATGTACAATGATTAGCAAATATTATGTAGTGAAGGTAGGTTGGGAAATAAAATTTCCGACGTCAGAATATATTCCTACAAATCGACAAATTTGCCACATTTGGATCATGAAGGCAGATGAATCGGTTTTCCGTTACCATTGTTGGCGAAATATATTCCCGCATTTTTAAAGAAAATGACTGTAATATGGTAAATTTGCAGATGATTTGGTTCTCTTCATAAAATGAAAAATGCTTCATGTCCTATAATCTACGTTTCTCACTCACAAATTTTCGTTAAAAACTTTAAACTTAATGTCAGCAGTCATACCCGTACATGCAATGTAATTCCTAAGACAATCTCTTGGTAAGTGGGAGGTGGGAAGTTATAGTTACGATAAAAGTAATTCCTTCAGTCATTTCTAAGATCTGACGATCTTAATTTATTGTGATTTAGATAAAACGTCCAAAACGGCGACAATTAATGGTTGCTAAGCCATTCTCAGGACAGCTTTACAATGACAAAAGTTGTATTCCAAGTCTAGAAAGACGGAAATACCGGCTTGCAAACTGTCAATCGGTGAGATAAATCTCGCGTAAAATAGAGCGTTGTGAAGTCTCGCACTACAGAGCAGGCGAGCGTCGAGAAGTATGTAGAATTCATGTTAACAAATATTCGGCAGACAAAAAATGCACCAACAACCGCAAATGTAAGTTCTTTATACATAGATATTATTATAAGGGGCAGTTACTTTAACAGTTACTTGAACACTGCTGGCAAAAAACTGTAGTCTATGCACTCGTTTTGTAGGTGCATTTGTTTACCGTTAATCATTTGTAAATGGATTCATCACTACTTCTTGCAATGTCATCGCCCTGCATGATCATTTGTTTCCCGATCTGTCAAAGTGGTCTCTTCCTAATACCTCCTCTGTATTCAGAATGCGACCATCAAATTCATGTGTTACACACACACACACACACACACACACACAATAGTAGCGACTTGCACTTGATTTGATTTGGTATTATCGATTTATTTTTTCTAAAAATAGTAGAAAATAGTGTATGTGATGCATTGGGGAGAAGCACAATATGCGCACGTTTTCTTGAGCTCCAGAATCTCTTTCTCACCCTTTTACTATGCATTGTTGTAGAAGGTGAGCAACATTGAAAGCTAGAAATTTTCGATTCTTAGTACCCGAGTTATACTGATTTGCAAAAGTAAACGAGCGTCACATTTTATTTTATAGTATTGCTAACAAAATGGCAGCTTAGATACAGTTCTTCTACTACAATACCCGGGACAACGTCACTTCAGCTGGTCTCCAGCACGCAAATACTTCTCGTTTGCAATATAGTGTTTTATTCAGGCCGCTGGACGATTTTTATGACAGGCCGTAAACAAAGGTGCGTCGGTGAAGACAGCATCGCTCCGAAATGTCCCATTCGGCTACCACACGATCCGTGCGCCAGCTGTTAATGGCGGAAGGGTCAATTCAGTACGTGCAGTTGGAGTTCAGCGACATGATCGGGACGATTTTACGTTCTCCCCATATCGTGACATAAAATAATTTTGTATGAATGGATAAAATAATGATCAGAAGTAGATGTAAAAAGACAGCCTATGACCACCAAATTTCAAAGAGCCAGCGTTATTTACTTTCATCGCACTTTTAATGAAATTTGCAATAGGTTGAATTCTATTGAACGAATGTGTATATATATATATATATATATATATATATATATATATATATATATATACACAATATTTTTGCAAAAAAAAGTTTTAAAGTGTACTTTTCATGCCTTTTAGCCACATAAATACAAATACTTTCAAATTATGTGCAATGAAATGGGGATGCTAATGATTTCTAGGAATCACTCTCTACAACCAAGTCCCCTAATTTAGTCTTCCATGAAGGAGTACCGATCACGATGGGATCGCGGAATCACCTGCCTGCCTGGCTCCGAAGAGCAAAAAAAATCGTGCTCGTTGCCGCGTGTATACGTTTCTGTTACGTGATTTGATGCATTAGTATATAGTAATAGTAAAAGTGAAAAGATAAAGTATGAAAACGCTACAAGTAAATAAAAAAAAATATTTCACAAGTCGCAGACAGTATACTATACGATTAAGGGTTCTTGTAGTAGTTTTGAACACACATAGAGAAAAAGAAAAAGGATGAAGCGCTGACAATTGCTCTCTTCGTTCATCATAAAACTATGCTGTTGGTGAGTGGAAAGCTCTGTGGCTTTGCGGCACCTCACGGCGAGCAGCGCCGCGGCGAGCGCGGATTCTGCTGGTGACCGAAGCGCGCGACGATCTTTGAAATAATTTGGTCGATTGATTATATTGTGACTCCGGGTGCATCGACGGCTAAGGTGATTAGTCCCGAAAGAGTAGTACATGTTATATCTCGGGGGTAGTGGTGTTTCTCCGCAGCTGTACCGCAAGATCCGACGCCACTTACACGTGTGTTTCTGAGGTTTCTCCCTTCAGGATTCTCCGCCAGCGGGACACCGCACCAATCGAATATGTGTGTGTGTGTGTGTGTGTGTGTGTGTGTGTGTGTAAAGGGAAGGAAGGGACAAGGGGAGGAGTAGGGGAATATCGACGCGGTCCGTGGCCCGTTTGTTGAAGTTCTGCTTCTGCGTTTGCCTGGTACTGAAACCTCGGAAAGAAAGATGCCAGACGCTAGAGTTCTCCTCCAGACGGTGGATAAATTCGTTGTCGCTGCTTAGCTTGAGTCGAAAATTCTAGGACCACCCGATGAGAAACGTTGCAGAAGCAGAAGTTAATAAATAAATTAGGTAAAAGAGAAACGATAAATTACGAAAAGAATGAAAAGAAACAAAGAAGAAAGGCCGACAAGCCGCAAACTTTATATTCGATTGAAGGGTTTGTGTCACAGTATATCAAACAGTCACCTAATATCAAATGCCAGCGATGTTTACTGTCAGAGCTTTTAATTACACAATTTTACCGCCCTTTTACTATACGTAATTATATGTTGAATATCAGTTCCAACACTGCAATCATATCAATATTTGAAAATAAGGAAATGTTCGCTCCCGAATTAGAGAACACGTATTTACATCTGTAATCGGGGTTTGATTTTTTAGTATCGCTAAGCAAATAGTAACCTACTCCTTTCTTACAGTACTACAACTATCAAATGGATAACCCAACAAAACGAGTGCATAGTAAAACAATGCCATCCAGAAGCAAAACAGAGGGCCATATCAGAATTTGCTCAATGGATCAGGGAAACTGTTAAAATACTGATCAAGATTAGGGCCATTGAACCATAGGCTGAAGTACATTTTTAGTTACATATTGAGTCTTTTTTTAAATTATAAAGTACAAATGTTAACAAAGACATTATGTCGTTGTCGAACTCAATATTATTTTTATTTATTTATTGTCTGTATATCCTCTAATTTTTTTCGAAACAGTTATGCAGCAGAAGAGCAGATATGGTACTGGAGAGTGTCCTCTAATATAACCTTAAATTAAAACTAGTGAACCTGGCAATGCTTCGCTTTTGCAATGTATTACACCTCTCTTCCTACTGAGTACGTGATTGTTAATCACGTTTTACGCTACGCTCTGCAAAAATTTCAATAGACAAAGGATTTTTTCGCGAACGTGGTTCCGTCTCTCTCTCCCCCTCTCTCTGTCTTTCTACGACTCTTTCTCCCTCTGTCTGCCTCTGAATCTCTCTCTGTGTCTCTATCTTTCTCGGAGCCTCTCTTTCTGTTTATTTCTTTCTCTGCATCTCTGCCATCCTCTGTCTCTCTCTGTATCTCTCTCCCGGAAGAAATTTCACAATTGCAGGGGCAGAATAAGCAATGAGGACGTCTTAATAATCGTACTTCAGTATGCGGTGGGTTGCATAGAGAGCATTTTGGCATAAAGCGCCTTGATTGGGGTTCCTGAGTCTACATGAAATCGTCAACGCACGTATGTGCGCAGACATGTGCACTATGACTACGTTCTTCCCAGAAGAGCAAGAAATAAGTTGACAAAGTTGAATCGCAATCGGATGAACGGTATGGCAGCGCATTATGCACGATCGAACAATCAAACATTGTCTTTTATATATAAGACTAGTGATGCTAATTCAGCACGTACTTTCTCGCCCAATTCACACCAAATTACGCAAAAAGTACACAAATTTCCAAAATTACGCGAAAAGTATTAAAAATAGAAGATTCGGAAAGATGACAAAGTTTGAATTTGGGTTATTTTCGGAAAATCTGTTTTCAACGAAAATGAGAACTTCATCATTCTCTTAATCGTCCTTTGAACTATCCATTAACAAAACTTAACCAAAAAAGATAGAGCCATTTTTTAAAAATTTCCAATGGCTTCATGTAAAGTACCTCCAAAATCAAAATATCGGTTTTAAATTCGAGGGGCCATGGAATACATCAGATCGACTAAGAAATATAAATTTTGGAAAAAAATTGGCTTAACGGTTTAAACGCTGGCGTTGTTCACGGACGGACCGACGGACGTTTGGCCGTCATTCAATATTTCGGTGTCAAGGTTTTACAAAACATGGATTTTAGTGACACCATGAGATAGATTTTTAAAATAAATTTAGAAACTATATTTATCCGCTTTTTCGTTACCAGGACTCCCTAAGAAGAGTTTTCCTGCCGAAAATTCATCATTTTTTCCACACAGCATTCCATACTTTCTTTCTGTTGCGTAAGCAGTAGCGTGAAAGAAAAATATTGGGGGAACGTGTTTCTTCTCCCCCTCCTGCCGGTGACGCCCTTGGTGCGAATTACCCCGTGGGTCTTCCACTCGTGATGTGCCACGCGTCGATACGCGAAATGAAGAGGAAACCCATCTCGAGTCTCATATCACACTGCTGTTGATGTGTCTTCGACTCGGAAGTTATTCGCTGAACTACTAATTTCCAATGCGCGTAGAGAAATAAAAAGAAAACTATGAAGACTGACCATGTGAGAGATTGTATAGTTTCCTTAGAAACCCAGGAACTCGCGAAAAATAACAACAAAAAGCAAAAATAAAGCACTCTATTTTGACTAAAAATGCAAATATTTGTGTCATTCTTTCTATGCTCATACTGCGCATACCGTCTGAATTCTCATACGCACTGCGTCATTACTGATGACACAGTTTGTTAGGCAACAAGGCATAAAAAAAGAACAGGGTGCATGTCATGAAATATTTGCTATTCACGTGTTGCGTTACGGTAAAGCAACTTTTTTGATGTTCTTGTTATATAACAGAACTGGTGTGCCGTAAATATGAGTACTGTACAAGGTTATTGGAGTATTCGTTAAGACAGTTTTTGGTTAATTATTTTATTGCAATGTTACACGAGTGTATATTATATTTAAAGCATTGATGGGTATTTGATCGATGTATTGACATCGATGTTTTAATTTAGAACATGGATGTTCGGTAACATCCATGTATTCTTGTCGATGTATTAAGATTCGGTCGTTCTCATAGGCGTACGTGGCCACTAGTTTGCCTTGGTCGTTCCCACAGGCGTACGTAGCCACTAGTTTGCCTCGGTCGTTCCCACAGGCGTACGTGGCCACTAGTTTGACTCGGTCGTTCTCACAGGCGTATGTAGCCACTAGTTTGACTCGGTCGTTCTCACAGGCGTATGTAGTCACTGTCGCGCCGCCGGTGAACCCGCAGCCCGTGAGGGCCGTGTCGCCGTGTCACTGTCGCCTTTCCGTTAGGCGGCGGCGGCGGCGACCCACATCTGCGGCGAGCGGCCCGCGTGAGGCCGTCGCGTCGACGCTTGAAACAGGGGAAGGGAGGGAGGGAGGGGCTCCGCCTTAAATCCTCGCGTGCGTCGTCGGTGTGGGCGAGCGGAGAGTGTTGGGCTTCTCCCGTCCGGGGCAGTCCACGACCTTCGCGCGCCGGCCACTAATTAACTGAATGAAGCTTCGTGATGGCGCTTTTCCTTCTGGTGCGGACAGGGTCAGTGATAGCTGCAACCCTCTTCTCACTTTCGCGAAAGTTTGTGGACGAAAATTAGTGGCATTACAGTAACGGCGAGGCCGACCAAAAGACACATGGCCGGTACGGATACGAAAATGAGCAATTTTGCAGTAAATCGATTAGCAGAATTTCATTTTTCAGAAAAGTTACATAGTTTCTTTTAATAGAAATACCGAATTAATTTCAAATTTAACATTTGTTTTATTATAAGTGAATTTTGTTTCTTGAAAACTTCTGTCTTTTCAGGAAAATATGTTTACTTTCTCCATATGAGCATCCACCACCAGTAATGTTTTTTTAACACATATTCTTTTGAATATTTGGAATCTCGGGGCATACAGTTAATATACCGTACAAATTATACTATCCCTTTCGCTAAACCGAATTGACGAGTATAAAATATGTGTGAAACGGAATCTTGAGACATTTTCGGAATTGACTCTTCTCAGAGAAATTTTATTAATGAAATACACATTTTGATTTCTTACATTTTCATTTTGTTCTAATAATATTATTTACATGTTCGTTGATGATTATCGGGGGAGTCGTTTCATTTTTCGGAATTCCGAGCCATGTATTCCACTCTTTTTGCGTATCCGTCCTACTATTTACTCTTCCTTTGTATCGGACGCCTGCCGACAGTTCCGTTCTACTGACCATCTACCATTTCATCCGTCCTAATTACATCTGTCCTTTCTCTACAATTTACGTAACACAAGCGTGTGACACAAATTATTCCTTTTCTCTTCGCTGTACAAAAATGCAGTAATCAAATTATAATAAAGGGTAATTTTCAATGGAAATGGAGCACCAATTACACGTTTCTCGTATTTTAATTTTAAAAACTCTGTTCCAATTTTGCGTCGTTTTGAAAATTGTCGCCGGAATTGTAGTAGTGTGTGCTTTTTTGTGCTTCGTCGTTAATAATGCTAACAAAACCATCGCTGGTTTATTGTACACTAACGCAAACTGCCACTGACCTCAGAACATACAACCGGATTCTACCTTTCGAATAAAATGAATTTATAGATTCCCTGTGTGTGATATGTAGGATATAGTGCAGGAATACGGGAGTTCCGCCATCTTACTCCATAAATCCACTGCTAGACTCGTCGTTCTTTGACCGTAATGGAACAACGGACGACGGTTAGTGAGCAGGACGGGGGATAAGGGTCTTCCTCAGTAGTGAATGACCGTGGTAGTGCAATTAGTTGGGGAAATGGAACGTGGCAGTGAAAAAAGCCATTTAACATGCTATGGACATTTAGTGTCGGAAATTGAGTTTCAAATTATTCTCTGTAGTTTTTGCGTGTTAAAGATATATTTCTTTAAATGAAAAAAAAAAGTGTTTCGTTTTGAGATATCATTGATATTTAATATCAATGAGTTGCGTTCGGAAAAAAAGAAAAAAAACTATAGTTAAGAAAAATTCTTTTAGTAAAAATTTGTATCAATATTTTCGTTATTTAATTCACCCCATTATCGTATTGAACCGTAAAGCCAATCTGCCCGAAGGGAATTTTTAACAATTGTCGTAATGAGATTGTTTTGGAACCTTAAGGGGATGACGCAAAAGGGATCACGAACCTGCAGCGTGCTGAGCAAGTGACGAAGCCCTATTTCTCAATGGTAGTTCTTTTGATACGGAGCTGGCCAACGGTCTGCGAGCGAACAATCTTCATCTTGTAACATGACGATACCTTGACATAACCAACTGCAACTAAAGCAGTCGCGGTGCACACCCTTCCCTCAATGAGATGATTACTCCCTAAGTCCGTAACGCAGGATAGAAAAAGAATACAAAGAGGTGTTTTGCCAACGTTAGGGCAGTGAATAGGATATATCGTGTTGAACATTTTGTGGGAAAGATTTTGAACACTAGATTTTGATATTTAATAATAAGTAATTTCTATGCATACTTAATAAAAAATGTATGGATTACAAATACAACATTTATTTGTTTAGTAAAAGAAAAAACTTAGGCCTTACTTCTAGAAACTGCCACCTGATTCTTGATTTCCTTTTCATAAGTTTTTTTATTAAATTGATAGAAATAATACGGATGACTTCTACTAAAACTGTCTATTTCTATTCTGTATTCTCCAGATAATTATTATTATTATTATTATTATTATTATTATTATTATTATTATGCGTTTTAAAAATAATTTGTTATAACGAAAAATATGTAGAACCACAAAAATGTTCCTTTATTGGAACCTAAATTTGAAGTATAAAAAAATTTTTAAACGTTTAATTACAAAGTACCAAATAGCATAACACATTTCTAACTGATCAAATACTAGAGAACGCTGATGAATCTCGACGAAATTGATCAAAGTGGAATCCGCAATGGTTGTGATATAAACGTCTGATTAGCATTAATGGTTGCTTGCTTCATTGATTGATATTTCCTAGCATGTCAACTGCTGTTAGTGTCCTGTTAGTGTAGTAAACTTTTTGTCGTGGGAAGTGGCGGTGTTCCTCACCCGCTGAATAGCGACGTCCGGCGCTGACCTACAAATCGACTTGCGGAGTTTCCTCTCGCAGAAATCTCCCTACACTGCGACAGCGCCCCGGCCGGGCAAGTTCTACGCTCCTGGCTGGTCTCCCTACATGAATATGTGTGACATGAGGACCTGATAGTAAATGTGTGTGTGTGTGGGTGTATGTATGGGTGTGAGTGGAAGTAAAGGGAGAGGATAGGACAAGGAAATATTGCTGCCGGTCCGTGGCGTGTTTTTAGGACTTCGGCCGGTATTGATCAAAAAATAAAACCCAGAAAACTATCAATCACAGCAGCCAGCCAGTGGAATGCACCTCCAGACAGCAACTGAATTCGACGTACAAGCCATTGAGCTATTATCAAAACTCCGCTGCCTACGGGACTCGAACCTCAGGACCTCCCGGTAAGAGCCGCTGCAGAAACAGCGGCAATGTTGGGTCTGAGCTCCACTCAGCCGGTGGCCAGCTGGGAAGAGACTCGAGCTGGCCATCTGGAAAAACGGCCTGCAGCCACAGGCGAATGAAGGTGGTGGGTTTCGGCTACTGTGTTCGCCCTGATCTCGACTTGTCGCCAACTCTTCCTGCTGTTACCGCTTCGCCTCTCCCGCTTCAGCCTGTCTCTCTTTCCTCCCCTCTCCGACGTCCACGTCCTAGTTGGCAGCGTTCCGCTTTTCCACCTTTGCTCTTCTCGCGTCAACTTCCAGTTCTATCTTCCTTATCTGCGCAGTCGCTCACCGCCCCCACTCAGCTCCCTCAAAACCCCTCTTGGTCCGAGATTATCCCGCCCCCCGCCGCCCGCCCCGCCCGCCCGCCCGCCCCGCCCGCCCGCGCAGCCCGCTCGCCACCCGAACTTGTCCTCTGCGAGCGCCGTTCCGCGTTCTCCCACTCAGAATCGCTGCTTTGCCGTTGAAGCACTGTCACTATCGCTGCCCCACTGACCCGCGCCTCCTCCGCCTGCTCTTCCCAGCTAACGGTTTGTGGTTTGGCACCTCGCATCCGTCCGCCGCCTAGCGATCGGCCACTTGCTACTGAGCTCGAGAGCGAGCGGAATCTCGCATGTGTCATAGGGAAATGAGTTGGGGTTCGTAATAATTGTCTAACATTCGAAAATAAACAGAATCACTGAAAAATAACTTATGTATTTATATTTAAACGATTGCAATACCCATGAGAAAACCTGGAACAATTAGTTGTGTGGATTTTAAAATTTCATTACCTGATTGTCGTCTTATACGAATAATTATAAAAAAATACTATGTGATGATAATGATACGAAGTGTAATTGATATATCATTCAAAGGATGTGCATTAAACATTGTGTAATATGTTAAAACTTTCATAAGCATTTTCGTTTGAAATTTGTCTACATTCTGGTGAAAAAAGGTTATTTTCATGAAATTTTTTTTATTACGTAATTAAACATTCTTCGCATCTTTTACCTAACATTCTCTAACATATGTACACATTTTCGTTGAATACACTATTACATGAATTACATCTAGTTTGCTTTTCTGCACAGTTTTGTTTCAGAAATAAGGAGTTAAGCAAGAATTAAGGTTAATGACTTAGTTATAAAAGAATGAACGTGTTGTGTCTAACTCTGAAAAGGGCAATAAAATGTAGTATTCTCTAAATTCTTTAAAGTAGATGTTAAATTGGAATGCAATATGTTTCTAAAAAAACAAATGTGGTCACTGCTTTTAGAGTTAATCTTCCAAGATGGCTTGCAAGATGTCTCAAGACGTACTTCACATTCCACTCCTGTAATTTCTTCAGTAAACGCTTCTCTCGTCCAAGACTTTGGCGTGGGAGGTTTCCCCTTGAGCCAGCGAGTGCTGGAGATGACAAGCTTGCAAAGTGGCAGGACGAGAAGCGGGTTTTTTCATCGGAGGCTGGAGGCTGCCGCTCGTAGACAGTTAAGCTGAACGAACATTCGAGTCATCTGGCCTTCTCCCGCCTGCTTTGCCTTCAACATTGGTGCATCGATATATGATGAAGGCCATGCTAATGTTGCTCAACGGACTGCACACTCTTTCCAAAAGTATGACCAAGTTCTTGTTTGACGGCCACCTACGAGGGCATTACTTTTGCTGCTTGACGGGGTTACATCTGTAACAATCTCTTACAAAAATGTAACCCAATAAAACTTAAATATTAAAATTATGCCTCTATAATTAAAATAAAAATATAAGAAAATATAATTAATTTCACTCCCGTGAATTTGACACAGTTCTTTTCATACGTTTTGTAATTTTAGGCAGCCTACCAAACTCTGATTAAGTGATGATTCCCCTGTTTTTATTTTTCTCTATCTTTTGCCAACCATTACTCTACTATATTACGCTAATCGCTACAGGGGATGAGACGGCTCAGGATATAACTCTTCTGACTGGGAGGCTCAAGGGTTCGAGATAAGATGGTGGCAGATTTTCGACACTAGCTGGACGACTACGTTGAATTCAGCAGATATCAGGAGGGTAATTCTAGCGGTCGGCTGCTCTGACCGGTAGTTTCTGTAGTTTTCCGTTCCAATCAGTACCAGGCCGGAGCAGTACCCTACCGAACGCGCTTCCTTCTTCCTTGTCCTATCATAACCCTTACTTGCCCAATTACTTGCACTACACATGTCAGGAGAGCTTAGTGCTTGACCCCTGGCGAAGATACATGGAGGAAAGGATCCTCGCAAATCTTTTGTCGCCGGATCTCGCTTTCCAGCTAGAAAGGGAACACCTTCAGGGTATAACATGCACTACACTTACCTCGCCTTAGTAAGTTGACGGACCCGCAAATACGAAATAACCCACCAGTCTAGTCTTCCACCGGCGTTGAAATGGCGTTCATCCACATACAATGATTATTGCTTTATTCTAATGTAATATCAGGAAGTGCAAAATTGTAGTGAAAGTAAATTGCATTCAATTACTATGTCGTGTTTCGTCATAATTGTGCTGAAGCAATTATGATAATTAGTGAAAACTGAATAACATGTTGCTTTTGTGCGCTTTTGTGTGAAGGCCTGGGGTAAATGTTGCACTGCAACAGATTATTTACAAGCAGGAGAGACGTACAATGCTTATTGCGAAAACAATGAATAAAAATAATAGTAAATAAATAAAAAATATCAGTTTTGTTGTGTATCTTAACATGGGAATAGAGCTTAAATAGAACAAATCAAGTGGAAGTGATCCTCCAAAGCGCAACTTTTACTATCATATTCTGATTTCATTGCACGTATGTTTAAGAAATCTTTATTTAATAAAATATTGCATAACTATTTAAGTTTTTTAAATTTACAAACAGAATCTCACTTTTAAATGTTTAAAACCCATTCAGTATTCTATTACTGCAAATATTACTGAAGAATTGTATTAAGTGTTTTATAAAATTTGTAAACTGCATTCAGTCGTTTTGGATATTGAAGGCGATGAGTGTTAACAGATACCCCTTTTTATTACAAAAATTATTATTTTTATTACTTAAAACAATCGTATACCGAAGGGTCGGTGGGTCATGTTTCTCCGCTGCGAGCTAACGTACTTGCCTTGTCCTTCGGATTGTTTGCAAGGAATTCTCTTAGTCCTCCATAAAATATAAGAAAATATGACAATATTGTAAAGGCATAACGATTACGTTGATTATTACGGCAACAATTAAGATTTTAGTTCAGAGCAACATTCGGTGCAATTAATTTACTCCTAATATGTATTATTGATATGATTTAAATATAATGTATTTAGTGCAATATACGTACATTATGAGGTATGCATTACATATACTTTACATATGTATTATATATTCCAATATATATTGACCATTGAAGCGCCATTAATGAACTCTGTAATAATTAGGGTAAAGGTTATGGAGAATACATAAAGGACGCTAGATGGCGCTAGAATTATTGAGCGGAGAGCCGGATGATTTTGGGTAGTATAAACGGGAAGGGAGGGTTCCTAGCCGGGAAGGGAGGGCCCACTAGGGCAATTTCGGGCGCTTAGCGCCAGAAAAAGTTATTTTTTTATTACAATCATCCTCACCCTAATTTATAAATAAAAAATTTATTATTACCCCATATATCATAGAGCGCCAGGGCAATGGGTCTCGCCCCCGGCTGCCCTGCCTTTGGTTTTCTGGGAGCGGAGCCCCTTCCTGGTGGCCTCAGGCTGAGGGATTCCTGGCTGTTGAATTTTGTAAAAACACTTATGATCAACAATGATTACTGAAGCCCTAGGTGGCATGTTTTATTTATCTATGTTATACATGTATTAGGAAGTGATATACACATGATATTCAACAACTCAATATTGTATGCTAATTTCCATTTCTTCCAATGAGGCCATCCATAAATTACGTGTGGCCTTTAGGGGGGAAGGGGTCAAGGCGAATCTCACCTAGTATACGCAGGAGAGAGGAGTCTCGGCAAATATCACGTTCCTTTTGCTTAAAGCAGTGATAAATTGCGAGAAAACTGAGACAAGTGAAGTAAAACACGTTTCTACTCTAAAATATGGCTAAATCTATCACAATAATTTTTATTGTGGTTATGTGAAAGCTGCGATGAAGTAAACTAATATACTGAGGAAACTAATCTAAAAAATCACCAAACGATTTATCATCAATGGGATGAATCTCATTACCTGTATTTTTACAGACACTTTAAAGAAAATATACCGAGAATGAATTATTGCACTGTTTTAGAAGTGAAATAATATTCATTGTAATTTTGTCACTGTTTTTTGAATACTATATCTAGTCTTAAATAAATGTAATTAAGCGAATTATGCTTTTAAAACAAATCTCAATTAAATCAATCACAAATTAACGTACTTAAATTAAAAATACATACTTTGAAAAACCTCACTTGAGATTAGAAGGGGGGAGGGGATGGAGTCAAATCTCACCAAGGGGGGGGGCGGTAGTCGAAAAATCGCCAAAATCGCCTCACGTAATTTAGGTCGGCCCTAATTCCTTGCACTCTCTTATGCAACACTGGCTTCTTCCGAGAGCGTGGGGGCTGGCTATGCATCTACCAGGCGATCATGGGGAGTTGGAGCCCCGACAGAGGGGGAGCTTTGACAGTAGTTTCACACGCAGCTATGTGGAATTCGGCCGCTGCCTTTAGAATTCTAGCGGCCGGCTGCGCTAGTCGGTAGTTTTCCGATGTTTCTCCCCTTATTTCCAGACGATGCCGGAGCGGTACCCGAACAAACGGATCACTGATTGCGCGCAACCTTTCCTTCCTCATCCAGGTCAAGTTCTTTCTCTTTGCACGCACACACTTACGTAAATACACTACCACATATGTAGGGAGATCCAACGGGAGGTTAGAGTTTGCTCCGGATGGTGCAGAGATAACTGAAGGTGGGAAGCGCTGCAAACTGACGTGTAGGACGTCGCCGGGTCTCATGTTCTTCGGGCAAGCAACATCGCCACACCCCGTGATATAACATGTGGAACCTTGTGGTACTTGATGTGCTCGCGAACTGGCGATTTGAGGAGGCGGGGCAAGCGCCGTTGGCTATTGGACGAAACGGGGAGGTCGCTCAGGAAGTGTCTGACGCGTGTTGGTCTCGCGGCAGAACGGGATCGCGCGGCGGCGGAGAGAAGGTGGTGGGAGGTCTCCGGTCCAGCGCCATGTGTGCGAATTTCTTGAGGGACAAAGGCTGTTGTTTGCAAGGACATGCGGGTAGGTGGAGAATGTCGAGGCCGTTTGGGAAGGTGAGCACGTGGTCTTGCAATATGTGAGCCAATGACTTACGCTTTACTGGAGCTTATGAGACACAGATCAATACATTTTGTTTTAACAATTTTTTGGCAAAATGCAAAGAAAAATTACACCTAGTTTATAACGTATTACTCAACCTTTAGATTGTACAAAAGTTAGAAACGCATATCTGAATAATATTATCAAATTTAAATTCCGTAACGAGCTGTTAATTCCCAGCTGCCGCTGTTCTTTCTAGTAAAAGACGAGTGACTCTCTATCGTAACCACTCTTGTGAATGTCACGATTGCTAATTAGACGTAGCGCATTCGAAACAAGCGAGCCACATCCGCATCAGCCCAAGATCACCTCAGTGAGAAAACTCTGCTTCAGCCATCGAAATCCTGCATGCAACAATATAACCGCAAGGTAAAGAGCAAACCAAAGGAAGCTCCCTGACATTCTTCGCGTTATCTCTCTTGTGCTTTCGGTTGCAGCTTCGGAGGTCCAAGAAACAAACACCTGGGACACGCCCGGCACCTCACTCATAAACTTAGCTGCTTGTCTGGCGTCCTCGCCTCCGAGCCCTTTCCTTCCAACTATCCCGACCTCTCTCGGCTCTGGCGGACCCAGATCCCCCCCCCCCAGGCCTGAAGGTTTCGTTTACTTTCCTTTTATGTGGTAAAATTGCTTTAAATATCACTTATGTTCGAATTGTGTAATTATTTAAACAATTATATCGTATAGTATCAAATCTACAGTACATTATATTATACATTATATTGTACTATGTAATAACAAATATATTTATTATTTAACAAAAATCTACGATGGCCCCCACCGAAATGATTGTCTGGATCCCCCTCTAGCACCGACCCCCGTCCCGTGCCGTCCCGTGCCGTCCCGTGCCGTCCCGTGCCGTCCCGTGCCGTGCCGTCTTGGCGCCGTCCGCGTCTTCATCCCCAAAGCCGCCGCAAAGCGTCTCTCGTTTTGGCCGCCGCCTTCGCCGCAGTTAGTTGGTCTCACTAAAAACAAAAGACGGCCCATTCGCGGGGGCAATCTGCGCTCTCCCGTGACCTACAACCGCTCGACGCAGCGCTGGGCTGTTGGCACGGCGCGCCACCAAAGCCAAGCCTTTTCGTCGTTGCTTTATTTAGAGTAAAATTAAATAGCTGGGCCTAGCTGGCCAGGAATCCGGACAGAGTCCAAATTCCATACATCGGAACAAAAGGGGAAGTTCATTTCTTCGACTTAAAGAGATTTCGCATTTGGAAGTTTTTCGAATTAACGAAAATAAAGGATTGGACGTACGAGTAGTTTAAAGAAGTTAAGCAAATCAGGTAAATTATTTACTTCTGCTAATTTTTGTTCACGCTTTGATGGTTAGTAATGCACGTCGTTATGTAAGGTAATGCAAAAAACAGAAGAAAAGAGTGGATGCGTATTCAGTCTGATATAAAATAGAAAACTTAGTAACTATGGATTGTTAATTTTAAGTAATGGATTCACTTGGATTGTGTAATGTTGATTAATGAAATTTAGGTCAATCCGGTGGCCAAATCGCTAAGGAAGTAGTGCCGTAGCGATCTCGAACCGAAGGATCGCGGGTTCGAGTTCCGCCTCGAGCATGGTTGTGGGTGTGTTCGTCCTTTCACCCCCTATCATCATCATCATCATCATATCATCATCATCATATCGTGTCATCCTCATAGTTACCACACAGTTACACGCAATAGTGGTCGCTAATGACACAGAAGTTAATGCGACCTTAAATAACAAAATAATAATAATAATAATAATAATAATAATAATAATAATAATAATAATAATAATGCAAATCGGTTGATTTTAGACGACACAATGTGTCATCTATCTATTCTCTTCCTTTGAGTCTCCGTCGTCTGGTGTTGGCAAATCCTTTTTGCAATAGCTGTTTGAATATTTTCGTCAAGAAATGTTCGAACTAAATAAAAAGTGTTCCAAGAAAAACGCCGAATTAATTCAGTATTTCTTTCAACTTACTTTTTTACTGAAGTAGTTGCCTTTAGTGTAACTAATAATATCCTTAGATCAACTAATAGAGCTTTCCGATTTATCGATATTAAATTTAATTTCAGACGTGCACGCCTATTTCAGTACCCTCTGCCCCCGAGAACCTTAAGAAAATATCTCTCTTATGAATATAAAAATAAATAGTTCCTAGCGATATATTTCAGGAACAGAACAGTGAATACTTTACTAATGGGACTACAAGTGAGAGATGAATTTGACATCAATTTAGATAAAATCCCTTTTTACAATAGTTGTTTAATTGAAATATATTTCGTTTTCAGGAGTATTTTCGAATATTACTGTGGTTTATTTTTTTCCATTGTTTTACGTGACGTTAGAAATGTTAGTAGTACTTTGAAGTTTATCATATGATATGATTTGCTTATAAATCACCGATGGCGGAAAGTTATGACGAGAATTAAATGAATATCTACAGTGCTCAACGTTAGAGCGCAGACGACGTATATAAAAATTGAATAAAAAGTTTCCATCGCACCACGCGTTACGGTCTTTCCCCATCACAGCTCGTTTTGATTGCTCCGTAGATGTGGCATCAGCGTAGCAAATGAATTTACGAGAGGCAATGGTTAATCTACTTTTGGGCAAATGTATGATAGAATAGGACTGCGATTAGTTTCGGCCCATTTGTCTCTGTGTACGCAATGAGAATTCGATTCCCATCGAACGAAAGTTAGTCGGAATTGGGATGCAATGAATGTCCAGGAATGTTTCATCGAGATATCATGCTTTGTTCCAAGAGTTAAAAATTCTCAATTTTTCGTTTTTGTTAGTGTGAAATATTCAAATAATATAAATGAATAATCTACTAAATAAAACTATATTAAGCAAAAGATAGATAATAATTATATTCAATTTTGATCAACCAGGTGTTTTTTTTACATTTGCTCAGAGGGTTGATTTATTGATGTGCACCCTAATGAATAGAGAAAGAGATGTCAATTAAAAAGTTTTGGACCACTAATTTTGTACAAATCTATTTCGCCAATGAAGTCAATAAATAGAGGTTCTAAAACAGCACATAGTATTATTAACAATACTCGCATTTTTTTAAATTTGCAATTTTCAAAAATAGAGTATTTAACAAAATTGAAACCGGCACCATTCTTTCAAGCATTTCTCATTCTATCCGTGGAAAAAATTTGAAGAAAAATCTTGAGCAGTTTAAATATACTTTTTTTTAGAAATTTCATAAATTTCAGACACAAATTACACGAGATCTACTTATTTTAAGATAAATGCACATGACCGTTTTTAAAGATTTGATTTTTTGCAACATACTTCGTCGAATGCAAAATCTCTCTCTTCAATTTTATAGTTTTAATTTTAAACTTTTTGCAATTTTCTAAATAAAACTGAGAGATCGCCGAAAATGAGAATATATATTTTTGCATCGTTCCTTGTTGGAAATGAGGAGAGAATTTAATAAACAAATTATTGTAAACGGTTTTTCAGAAAAAATGCTAAATATATTTTAAATTGCGTATATTTCGCGCAATATTACCCAAAAGCTACTTATATTTTTGAAATATTTGACATTATTTAAAGATGTCTCTTTAAGGAACAGATATCATTAAGGAAAGAATTCTATCTTCAATATTACAGTTGACGCAAGACGCCCTTCCCCCTAAAAACACACTTTTAAATTTTCGAAAAATCATAGATATCAACGAACATGAAACCTTCATTCCACTAAGCTTACGCTATCCGAGGACAAAGTTTAATAAAGAAACTATGGAATTTGTTTTGAGAAAATTTTGAAATCGTTCATGAGGCTTCATGAATGGTACCCTAAAAAATCAAAATATTTCTTTGAAACTCCCAAAGGGGTGAGTTCGTTTAGATCGATCGAGGAACCGAAAAACGATTTTGGAGAAAAACTGCTCAACGGAGGACTAACGTTTTGCCGTCAATCGATTTTTTGGTATCAAGGACACAACACGGATTCTGACCACACCATATGTTAGAGGAAGTATTTTACTACATATAGAAGGATGTATCAATGTTATCGTTACCAGGGCTTGGTAATAAGGGGATTTCTGCGGAAAATTCGACGTTTTTCTGCCGAAAATTCGCCGTACAGAAATTAAAAAACTAAGAAATTAGTAAGGAATTAAGGGAGATAATTACAATTGCTTCATCTGTCTTACCACAAAAGACTTCTTTCGATGATTTAACATTCTATTTCGTAGTTTTAAGTAAGCAGTAGAGAATATTCTTTTTTGTAATATACTATTGTTTTTTTACTTCATTTATTCCTGTGGACTATGGGTATTTCATTCAAATGGTTTTTGAATGAAATACATTTGTATTTTTATTCAAATTATTTTTAAAGTTAGGTAGTTATTAAAACTTAAATACGATTAGCAATAGTAAAAGTTTTTTAAAGCCATATTTCTTCGTGTATGGGATTGATACATTTAGAACATAAGTATTATATCCTTGCAATATAAGACTGCGATCTCCAGACGATATTTGCAACGTTAGAGATTGAATCTGTAACTGTGAATTCTTGGCAGAATCACTCAGTTATTACATAAAAATTAACGAATAATATTTATTTGTTGATTGTCTGATTATATTAGTTTTCAACTATTAGAACAAAGTTTAAATAAACAACTCAATGAGTAATTTCTTTAAAATATATCGAAAGTAATTGTTTTGTTAATACCAAACCTGTGTGTGTGTTTTTAAATAACGCAGAATAGTATTAATTAGTTCCAACTAATTTCATAAGATATAAAAATACTTAAATAAATCCTACAACGGTGTACACCTGAAATTTGCAAACTAAAACATTAAAATTCCGTTTTGGTAATGTTCCTCTTCACCAAAATTGAACGTACTAGCTTGTGCACTTCCACTTGGTCCTGACGCCGCCTTTACCATCTTACTACACCCGGGGCACCTTCTTGCTTGGCGCGCTGCCATCTCATTAGACAGTAATTTGTTTATTTGTCGACATGACCAGACATTTTTTTGATTATCTGGTGGAATTCTAAAAAACAATATTAGGACATACTAGCCCAACTAAGTGAAGAAAAACGTATGAAACATCAAATCATCATTTAAAATGGTACGACACCACCAAAACAAAACAATTTTTTTGGATTTGCGCAGCAATAAACGACACTACATCACACAAGGATAATAAGTTCGGCAATTTGTTATTTTACTGTAAGCAAGTTTCACTGTTCATGTTTCCCGTGTCGCATTGAGATTTTTTCATCAAAAATGTATTAAGGAATGAAATGCGGTTAAGGAAATGATTCCCCTAATTAAAAAGTCTCCTGAATTCAGCCCTGACATTGACTAGTGATGTGTAAATTAAATTTGGTTTATCAAAATGTGATTGACTGCAAAGATTTAGGGAAAAACATAATGGCAATAAACACATTCATTTCATTATTTGAATATATGGTACGCATAATAAACCTATTTTGTGCGTGTGTGCGTGTGTGTGTGTGTGTGTGGTGTGTGGTGTGTGGTGTGTGGTGTGTGGTGTGTGGTGTGTGGTGTGTGGTGTGTGGTGTGTGTGTGTGTGTGTGTGTGTGTGTCCGTCCATCCGTCCGTCCGTCTGTCCGTGCGTCTGTGATTCGGGAAGGTTTGAAGTTACAATGTTCTTCACTGTCCAAAAGAATCGCGCTTCCCTCAGTTTTCCAGATGTTAATGTTTTTCTAAGATGTTTCGTAGACAACACAAATGGTTGTATATTCTTATTTGAAGACAATAAATTACTCATCATTGTGTTGGATGTTACAAACTTTTGAGCCAAATATTCTTTCATCTCATTATAATGCGAGAGGCATACCTCTATGATATCGTATAGTCAATGAGACTGTAGTTACACAACTCTAGATGAGACGAGGAACTGCGCATTCACGTTGCTCAATCGGTCAGAAACTGGAGATAGGTGTCGCAGTGGGTGGGTCCTCAGCTGGGCTCGTTTCCTATCGCAGCTCTTTTTTAGACTTTCATTATTGGAAAAAAAATTATAGAGGATTTGGCTTTTGGAATCTGCCTATAGAACACGACACAAGCTTCACTTAACCCCGGAATATGGGACTATATCTTGTAGAGACGACCAATTATTACGATATCATTAATGTTGAAAGTGTCGATTTATTCATATAACACTCATTATTAAATGCATTTATAATGAACCATATTTTTATGAAACGATTTTTAATGCCATGCAGGCTAAGACTTGGATAAGAAATAAGCATTTTTAAATCAATTTTGTATCTTGAATTATTTTTATTTAATAGAGTTTTAAAAATTACCATAAGACAATTTTATGAGATTTTTGAACGTTTTAAAATGTAGATTTTTTGCAAAATATTTTTGGTTATTTTTCGCCCTGTATTGAAATATCAACAAGAAATAGAATAGTTATTATGTTTGTGAAACAATGAGAGACGACGTTAAAGCGTCAAGTTGCAATAAATCAAAATACGGAGTGTTAGTTTGGCTCGTTGATTAACTTTCCCACATTGTTAGCACTGCCCTTTCATTAGATTTCCGCCCCCCTAATCCAATGCGTCGAAACTAGATGCCCTCTAACTTCCTAAAATTTACACAAAGCGCGCAGTGATTTCGGGATTGATGATAAACTCTACGGCTCTGCTTCTATCTAGCACTTATTCCGTGAACTCTTGACGTCATTAAGGACCCCACTCCTTTTTCTTATCAGTCATGCGCATTGAAGAAAATTAATTAGGTAAAAGTAGGTTTTTTAAAAACAAAAGGTTAAATAAACTTCAATTTTACGATGATTATGATTAAAAATAAATTCAATATGCTCAGAGCAATTAATAAGATTTTGTGAAACTGAACATAAAAAATTGCAAACAATACACCTGACGTCTCTAGTGGAATTTAGCATTATGGGTGAAATATTTTAAGGAGGATAGTTGTGAGAAGGGACGCTTTTCTGCTCGGTTGCAGGTTTGCTCCGTATTTTATTGCTTTCATTCACGTGTTATTTTAAATGACATTGAGATTCAATTAATATTTCTTCCCATACACGTTTGCTCTTTGAGAAACTGTTTAAAGCTTTTCGATCTTTCGTTCCTGCCTATAAGGTCTGCAAAAGCCGAGCTACTGGTCGAATTCTCAATATTTTAGTTCGCGTCCACCTCCTAACGTAAGCTATGGTATAACTAATGCGGTTTCCAGAGAGCCTGTAATCATTGTTCAAATGAGAGAAGAGCTGTTGTTGTCGCCACTGTTATCATTTGTAATAATGGTAATAATAAGACAGAATAAACCGAAAATTAATTAATAAACTCGTGTGGATATGCATGGGAATAATCGATCCATGCAAGAATGAATCGTTTTTACTATCATTTTCAGATATTGCTATTTTTACAGAAAAAAGAAAATCTTCCTGATTTGTTTTATCCGTTGAAGTTGAGGTTCAACCTAAGTTTGATGGATGACTATCTACCCCAGAGCGCATGGTTTGTGCACCGCCGGGCCCGAAGTGCAGCCCCGGCTGCAGCGTCGCGTCGTGGGTTTCTTTATGGCCCGGGGAACCCCCGCGAGGTGTATTTCGGGAGGGCCGGGTCAGGCGCGCGGGGAAGGAAGCTGCAGAGCATGAAATAATAGATCGGCCAAACGGATGAAACTTTAGAGATATGACCCTCTGCGCGGAATCTTCTGGAGAACTTCTTTGCATTATTTGTGGCTTGGGAGTGTGAATGTGATTCATGACCGCAGGTTCCTTTGTGATTCGCAATATTCTCGGGCCGAGCTGAAAAAATAAATTTCACCTATTTTCCAGTATGTAATTCTCTCGTTGGAGCCCACATAAACAAAACTAATCTAAATTCTCAACTATTATTCCTATCTTGCACATCAGATTTGCCTACAACGAAATTAGTTTTCTTGCTACAATTAAATGTAATTGTGCAAATGTATTAGGGTGGTTGCTAATTAACGCTCTAGTATTATACATGGTTTATTTTACTTTCTTTGTAATTATCGTAATAGTCGTGTTTTGATCCCTATCGCATGTCGATAATACTTTTCTGAGTGAATACGAGTAGATGCAGAAACGATTTTTAGCGTAGTTTCAGTTTTGTCTCTTAGTTGTTAATAATTTATTGTAACAACTTTGTAAATTTCAAGATGGAGATCCTTGCGTTCAAAATGTTTTATTCTTACTTACTTTGGTGTTGCAATTTGAACTAATATTTTACTTTCTTTCACCAGTGTCCTAAATAGTAAGGCCATTTAAACTGTGTGTGCCCTATTAGAATAAGGAATAAGGTAATAACTCGATTAAATGGAATGTGATTAGTTAACTTCGTTGAAGGGGCAGGTTTTAACAAAAAAACAACAATCGTTTATTTCCTATTTACTGGAGATGAAGTTTAGATTATATATGTGCTATACGTTATATGTGTTGAACTTGAGTTTTAATCAATTTATCTAGGGGATGATTTCAAGAAATCTGTTCCATTTTCTACAATATAATATAAAATAAGCAAAAACGGTAATAAAATGGATGTGACATACGAGGAAATTAACGTTCGCGCAGTAATTAGCTTGAGATAAAACGAAGGCACGAGTATAAGCGGGTGGTCGGAGAAGAGGTGATAAGTTCTGGGAAGACTGTGGTTTCCTCTGACGCCTCACGGCTCTGGCATTTTCCGGAGGAGATACTCGTATACGTTTATGGCGCTTTAGCGGCCGGCGGAGACCAGAGGTTGGAGGGACCCTCATCAAGGCCTCACGACCCTCAAGTCGCGAGTGTTATGGAGATGCACCTTTGCGCTTGCCTCGTGGCAACTGGGGCGCCGAGCCGCACGTTAGTGTGGGCGGCATCGCCCATGGAGGCCAGGAAACTTCCAAAATTCCAACCAAACCATAAAACATTCTGGTGGAGGACTTCTCTTAATGCTGCCTTTGTTAAAGTTGACAAATACCCTCACATTTAGGTTAATTTAAAAGCTTTTCTACGATATGTTGCACAAAGATTGTACTACAGAGAACCACAATAGGCAAGAAAAGAAGATTCAATTTTATCAGAAACATGGCATTTAAAATCAAACCCTAATAAAATCGCTGTATTAGTTATTTGGTAACTAGTCTTTTACTACTTCGTGTTATTTCCGCAAAAGAGAGTCTCTGGCAAATGAATGAAATGTTGAAATGAAAACGCCAAATACACTTTTATGAAGTTGCGTACATTATATTTACTTTCTCACCCTAACCATAAGGTCACAAGGTATTGCAATCGTGCGCTGGAAATCAGCTAATTCTCGACAGAAAAACTCGCGTAAAGGGCGCTTAAGAGAATGACGAAAGTCTAATTAATAATCATGCAAGTTAAAATTTCAGATTTTTCAAAATTTTTAAAAGTTCTAAATTTGTTCGGCGTATTCCTATAGCTATACTACTGTAACCTATCTCGCCCCCTGTAGAGCTTGACTGGCTCACAGTCGGCAGACGTTGCTTCTGACCTCTGATGTATTGATAGGGGGAGGGGGGCATGCATGTTTCGGATTTTGTAATCTTTCTACCATTGAAACAACATAATTGAAATCATAAATACTTAATGTAATCAAGTAGTAGAAATATATAACCCAGTTACAGTGAATCATGGCTCTCCTCCAAATTAAATACCTCCTCTCCTCGCACACAAGTCAATTAACGTTCGTCCCTTTTCGGGGATCTCAGCACGCTCCTTCCCGTGCTGACGAAGTGGCGCTGGCCGGCAACGATGTCCTGTGGACCGATTGATCCTCCGCGCGGAGCACCTTCTGTAGCTCTGGGCTCCGCCTGCAGTCGCGTGAGCACGGCCGCTCTCGCCCGTGTTCACCGGCGGCGGAACGGCGCGACTGAAGCAGTGTCACCGGGGAGACGCCACGGGCCTGGCGCGGTATCGCCTTAATCGCGGCGACTCGTCCCCCGATCGCGGTCGGCGCCCGATTACACACCTCAATCGGACTCGTAAACAAAGTTTCTTCGCGGCCCGACCATGTTCCCGAGGGAGCGTCCACTTCGACGCGGTTGCATTCAGGGCGACGCGGCACGGCTCGCATGAGAGAGGCCTGAAGCGAGCACGCTCACAAAGAACTTTTGGAGAAGCTCGGCGAATAGAATTTAGAAAAAGCTCTGCGAACAAATATTATATGAGAAGGTTGACAAAACTCTTTTTAAGGAGGAGTGGTACGTTGGGTCCCCGGTATTTATAGCTTTCGCGGGCCCTCTCCCACGCCGATGACGCGGTGGCCTTATTACCAATCACGTAGGCGATGGAGAGTCCAGTGACCTTGGCCCTTTCCGGTTGCCGGCGCCACCTGACGGCGCCTTCCTGAAATGGCCCATGACACGGCGCCTCCTCTGGTCGCCCACCCTCTTACCGATCCCCTGACGTCAAAGCCTTTCCCTGAGTGCCTGGGCTTCACAAAGGAGACACCCGGATTAGCAGCTCGGCAACGCAAAAGCTTCCTTGTCAGTGCACGACTTCTGGCAGCGATTTTGGACTGGCTGTGAATTTAATTTTGGTGGCGAGAATTTGAAAAAAAAATCATTTTCCCAGCTGTTAATCGGCCTTCTTTTTTATATTAAAAATGAGATTAATTCTAGCTCTATGCTGTTAAAATTCTGAGATAGATTTTTCTCTTAATGAAATCTGTTGGTAAAAAATATCCTGAAATAAGGTCAGGTACAATTTTTCAAAAATGAGTAGTTTTTTCGTAATATTACACTATGCGATCAGAAGTATTCGGAAACGTGACTGAAAATGACTTAACAGTTTGTGGCGCCCTCCATCGGTAATGCTGGAATTCAATAGGGTATTAGTCTTGATGGCAGCTTCCACTCTCGCAGGTGTACTTTCAATCAGGTGCTGGAAGGTTTCGTGGGGAATGGCAGCACATTCTTCACGGAGGGCTGCACCGAGGTGAAGTATTGATGTAGGTCGGTGAGGCCTGGCACGAAGTCGGCGTTCCAAAACATCCCAATCGTTTTTCGATAGGATGCCAGTCAAGACTCGGTGCGAGTCCATTACAGGGATATTGTTGTGTGACCACTCCGCCACAGGCCGTGCAGTATGAACAGGTGCTCGATCGTGCTGAAAGATGTAATCGCCATCCCCGAATTGGTCTTCAACAGTGGGACGCAGGAATGTGTTGGCAACATCAACATAAGTCTGCCCTCTCCATGAGAAACACGAGTTTGGACGTGTCCGGATACGTTTGATCACATAATGTGTGTAAAATATGGGGAATTTTATACTTAAATTTTTTTTCTCAAAAGGGCATCGACTTTTTTATTACATTTTGTCTCGTTTCTATCAAAAGATGGCAAAAAAGTAATACTAATCTCAGTTTCTGCAAACTCGCTGTATTTTTGAAAACTGAAAAAACTTAATATTTTAAAACTATAAAATTGAAGGTAGAGATTTTTGTAATACCCAAAATATTTTTCTGAAATATGTTTTTAATTAAGTGTCACCACTGACTTTCGTGTTCAGAGTACTCGCAGAATCAGTGGGAAGCAAGTATTTCAGAAGGGCGAAGAGGAAAATCGAGGTGCACAGCTGGCTAGAGACACGACCAAATATTTCTTTCAATGTGGCATCTACACACTGCCAATGTGGTGGAACACTTTATTGAATGTCAAGGAGAATTCGTCCAAAAATGATACGCATAAGTGGTTCCGCATTATTACAATAAAAAACTTATTGGACTTTTAAGGTTTTCATTTGAATCGACTAGTAGTTTCTAGGCGTGAGTCCTGAAAAGTCTGTTTCGTTCTGATCTTCTTATCTCAAGAACTCATTAAACTATTTAATTCCCTCTATTATTGGTTAACAGCCAAAGAGTCCATTAAATGCTTTGACTTCCACTTAATCAAACACATCACATCGAATCTACAAGATGGGAGGATAAAACAGTTTTTTTTCCCAAATTATTTTCAGTCATCAATAGCACATCTCTCGAGCCTGAATGCACGATTCTTACAAATCGAGTGTTAGTGCTCTCTTATTCTAGGGATTGACAATATCTTTCAATATCCGTCTACAAGCATTTAAAAATAGAATCCTGTGTGAAGCAATAAATCTCCCACTGTTTTTTCGGAATGACTAAGGATCAATCGAATCAAAACATATATTCTTTTCAAGCCATTTACTTTTCTCATGTTCCCATTCAGCCAAATTGTCTCTCATGTCTCCTGACAATTGACAGTATCACGCGTGACTTAGGAATCGGTTTCGTCTTCATCCCTTTTCAATTAACTTCGTGTATGATCTGTAACAGCTCCACCCTGTACTACTTCACTGATTGATTTATTCTCTTTACGTAATTTAATTTCTGACTAAAAAATATTAGAGCTTCTGTCTACCGATTGGAATTCCTTGGCAATTTCTCATACAAACCTGGAAAGCGAACAGTCCTGGGAAGGTACAAATTAACAATTAATATTTCTGCCCAAACGCTACTGCTAAACATTGGATGCCTAGTCATTTGAATTTCTTCGTAGTCGTGGTGATCATAGCCATGCCACTTTCGCCATCGTCAACGGGTGATTCTACAGAAAACGGGAACGGGTAAATTGTAGTCTAGTTCTGATTTCATTTCCGTCATATTTTATTGTTAAGATGTTTTTCCATATCATTTTAAATTTATTTATACCTTTAGGGTTATCGTATTACGTTAATAAAGGTATCCATTTAATATAATACGTTTCTGTGTGATTGCAGTAGAAACTGACTATATTCTAAAACACGCGGAATGGGGAGATTGTCTCCAGGATTCATTACAAAAAGAAACGGAAAATAAATTTTTCCCCGCGTCGTCTGCTTCTCTTGCGCATGCGCGGGGACGCGAAGGAAACGTGAAAACTCCGACGCGAAGAACGGGGGCGCAAAGGAAGCAGAGAAAATCTGATTTTCCACAGGAAAGGTTCGGTTTTCAACGAGGACACTTCCAACTGGATTCGAAGCGAGCTTGAGTCATGGAGGAAGTACGAAAGATGTTCATTTTTCTCACAATGTTTTCAAGAAAAATCGCAAAGTCTCGTCAATTAACTGTAATTCTTAAATGTATGTTGATTCTTTTGAGAATATTGCTCAGTGACAGAATAAAACTAATGTTTTCCAATTGTATGCTCTGTTTACAATACGTTTTATGGCAATAATTTCCAAGCAATGTACCTACACATTGAATAAAATTCTCTTTTGTCTTCAAAACAACTTGTTTTCTTGGAATACTGAGATGTGGCTGGTAACTGAATGTGTCTTCTGAGGCACATTAAAATGAGAATGAAAGATTCACAAAAGAAATTTTTTTTAAATTCTCTCTTTTTGTCCTATACTTCTATGTTCATGAGGTAACATAAAAAAAAGCAAGAAGGAAACAAATCACTTTTCGGGATTCGAATCAATTTATGATATTCCTTGACCATAACTTGCCTAGGTGAAACCATAGGCCATAACTAGCAACGGTGAAAATCCCATTTTCATTTTTGTCGCATGAAGAGATAGGGTCAGATATGAATCTGTGGTTTGTCTCCTTTGCTACATGGATATTGATATCTCCTAGCATGAATTCCTGGGGCGGAAATTGGGTAGTGAGAAAACTTCTAAAACGAAAGAGTAATTTTCAAGAAATTGTTATATGAATAACTAACGATGTAAGTACTGAATTCTAAAATGGATATCTTTCTTTAAATATAGTGCTACCGATAGCAGCTTTTATTAATTGATTGATTGGTGGTTCCGGGCAAGTCAACCGCTGAGGTCATTAGGCCCGTACGTGCAGTGCGTGTTTTAATTGCGAGAGGTGATAATAATCCTCCCAGTTGGCTGGCGAAATCCGGCGTCGACCCCCACCACCATGGCACCGCCCCAGACTAGGCATAAGCTCCCGACATGTGTAGTAGTGTAGTGCATGTAAGTGTAAGGGGAGAGGATAGGGCAAGAAAAAGGAAAGCAAGAATGCGCATGGTCCGTGGCCCATTTATTAGGGTACTGCTCTGGCATTCGCCTGGTGTTAAACGGGGTTACCAAGGAAAACCACCGATCATAGCTGCCTGCCGCTAGAATTCTCCCCCGGACAGCGGTTTAATTCGACCTGGTGAACAAGCTCGTGCCGAAAATTCTGCCACCATCGGAACACAGTTGATGCTCTAAGTCACCTTTGACAGAGCGCCAATCTTTTATTAAACTTGGAGTGTAAGAGATTGATTCGCAGTAATTAATATAAACATTACATAGCCATGTTCATCCCACGTTCTTGAACTGAAAATGCTTGTCGCGCGTATCGCACATTGAGTCCATTGCACGCTACTTGATTACATTTGCTAGAAAAGTGCTTCTGCTCTTAGATAGTTTGTGCCAGGAATGTGTGCATTCGGCTAACGTTACAAATGAGGAAGAAGTCTGCAATGAATGCCGACCCATAAACATTGATGTCCTTGCTTTTCGACAGACAGTTTCGGCAAAAAAATATCCATTGGTATTTTGTGTACGAAAGCACTGAAAAAAACCAATAAAACAAATTCCTAATGCAAGCACAGGAACAATTACAATCTACAAAGCTCGCGTTGAGTACCCGATGTTTTCTGAAAGCTGTGAATGTGCGATGTCTCCGGCCTCGTGTGTCTCGCTTGCACATTAAGAGCTGTCGAGCGCCAAGATATCGCGTGCGAACTCTAAGAGAGAGCTTAGCACGCGCTGAGCGCCAGCGCTAAGTTTATGGAGGGGCAACGCCGGGTGACGGCGGGCGAGGGGCACTAAAAAGGCCGCACGGCGCGTAAACGAGCGCGGAGACGACGCGACGCGGCCCTGCCTCGGTCAAGATGCATCGGGAGGGTCGGGGAGGACGGGTAGAGCTGGGAGGACGGGGAGGACAGGTTGGGTGAGTAGAACGGGTAGGACGGGTAGGGTGAGTAGAACGGGTAGGACGGGTAGGGCGAGTAGAACGGGTAGGACGGGTAGGGCGAGTAGAACGGGTAGGACGGGTAGGGTGAGTAGAACGGGTAGGACGAGTAGGGTGAGTAGAACGGGTAGGACGGGTAGGGTGAGTAGGACGGGTAGGGTGAGTAGAACGGGTAGGACGGGTAGGGTGAGTAGAACGGGTAGGGTGAGTAGAACGGGTAGGACGGGTAGGGTGAGTAGAACGGGTAGGACGGGTAGGGTGAGTAGAACGGGTAGGACGGGTAGGGTGAACAGGACGGGGAGGACGGGACGTGTTGGGAAGAAACACTGGTGGGATGAAATGGTAGCATTGTGCTCTCTCTACCGCCGTCAGAGGCACAGAAACAGCGTTTCCCGAGCGAGAAATATTCCTCTACTCTCTCTAATATCGAAATTAAACATAAGCAAACGCAGAGACGTAAACATTAACATAAGTGATATACTGAAGTATTAACAATATCTAACATAAACGTAAGCAAAATAAGAGTCTATTGGCTGTGAGATATTCTAGTATACTATTGGTTGGATGTGATAAACGATTTCGAGGTATCAAGTGGCCGTGGCCCTTATGGCATTAGTTCATCTATTGAAGTCGCTCCTATTTCGATTCTCGATTTTGAGTTACCGTACTGTGATTGATTCATTTCTTATGTCTTACTTAAGCATAAGCATAGAAGCTTGAAGCTTGCAAGCTTTTAAGTTAGCGTCTTACGTGTTATGCTTATGCGAACGCGTTGTGAATGAGTCCGCTTGTGAACGTAGTCCTAACTTTTATGTTAACGCCATTCTTATGTTCATGTTTGCATTGTGAATAGGCCTTACGCGAAGCTTGTAGTTCTGGATCTGGGTGTCCACTTCCTCCTTCCCCGGACGGCAGAAAAATGGCAAGGGAGGTTAAGTATGCACATAATTGCATTCTTAAATTTTGCAATATAGCTACAAGATGCAGTTCTTGATCTCCAACACGTGAAAAATGTTAAGCACAGAGTCCTGGGTGCGGTTGATTGTGTTTATTTGGTATTTGAGGCGCAATGTAATAATAAAGTTTCATCTGTTTTTGTTTCCTGCTTCAATTACTTGTTTTATTTTATACTTTACAACTATCAAAAATCCGGTTTGCTTATTCCATTGACCCGTAAAAGGACACACACGAATTGCTCCTTGATATTAAGCACTTTCTAAATAAATTATCATGTGTTCTGAAATGATCTATTTTGCGAAAGCCACGGGTAGAGTTTCGACTCTCACCTGCGCTACATGTTACACTCCTCGCGCCTCGCCCTCGCTCGGTTTCCGCGCCCCTCGCTCGGTTTCCGCGCCCCTCGCTCGGTTTCCGCGCCCCTCGCTCGGTTTCCGCGCCCCTCGCTCCGCGTCGCATCCTCTTCCCTTCGATCGCGCCCCGTGTTGGCTTGGTAGCATCGCGCGGAGATGGAAGTTGTACGAGCGGCGCGGCGCGAGCGAAAATACGAGCGCAGTCGGGCGGGCGCTTGGCGCTTGATCCCGGCCAAGAGGCGGCGCCGCTCGCAAAGGCGGCGTAAGCCAAATCTTGGCGCCGCCGCCGCGATTTACGCCTCCGTAAAGTGCGCCACAGCGCCCGCGGTTTAAACGCGCCAGTCGCAACAGGGGGGGGGGATCCCAGTTCCTGCAAGGTTAAAAAATAAGGAAACCGACTCACCAACGAAAATGACAGTCTTTTAGGAATTATTAAACAGAACAGAATTTGAATGAGGAAGCTGGGTGTTTGCGTTACAAATTCTACAACTCGAAGCTTCAATTTGATTATATCACTGTTATAATAAATTTAATATAATTTTTTTACGTTTATAATTGCTATGAAATTTAAGAATCCGTCGAGAATCGATGGAATCAGCAGGAGTGGGTTCGCGGTGTAGAGAGAAAAGGGAAAAGAAAGGATTAGGGAAAAGAAAGGATTAGGCAAAAAGGAGGAGGGGAAAAGAAAGGAAGGATAAGAAGAAAGGAATGAAGGATTAGTGAAAAGAAAGGATGGTAACAAAGGCAGGAAGTGGTAAAAACGAGGTAGGGGAAAAAGTGAAAAAAGCAGGACATCATCTGTGTTTTGTTAGTTTATTACAAAAATTATTAACTGACTTATTGCAAATAATATTTTTTGTAAATATTTTCTTATACAGTAAATGCGTAAGTCTCAGTATTAATGCATGCCATATTTTGTAATATTGAAAATATTTGTTTTTCGTAATACTAGGGCAGTTGCTTACATCGTTAACTATTAACACAGTTTATATGATAGTTCTAAATTGAAAATATATATTATATCAAATTTAGGCATCTGACGATAACTGGTCTCATGAACACATATATTCAGTTTGAGGTGGTGATATGAAGGAGATTCACTAATAATATATTATAGATTACATCATATAGAAAATCATGTCGGATAAAGACATTTTGTTTCCAAAATTATATTTATTAATATAACCGTCAAAAATGAAATATAATGTAATTTAAATTAAAATAATTTGTAAAAATAGTAATTGGACTTTCTTGGATTAGTAGTTAAAAGCCTCTAACACATTTATTGAAGTTTAGAAGCAATATGAAAATCTTTAAGTATTTTCAAATCATTGAATATATATTTTTATTCTTTAAATATCCTGAATCCTTTAATTGTCTATCACAGTAACTTTCTCTAAGTTGAATCTGAAATTGGTTATCCTTAATAGGTCTCTCATTTCCTGCCAGAGGTAGCTGTCGAAGTTACAGTCATTATCATCAAATCATAAATTTTGCAAAAGATATGTATTTGATCCTGATGTATTTTAATTTTTTAAAGGTAAGAATGAGATTGCAAAATTTTTATTTCATTGCGTGGCTGTTGTGTGATTTTTGCCCCATCATTTGCCTCGTTTAGATTTTCGTCCTTTTTATTTACATGATAAGGATAAGGTTCCGTTCAGACAACAAAAAAAGAGTGCCAAACATTATTAAACATTGAGCACTAGAAAAACTGCTAATGTAATATTTTAAAAGAGGAAAAATACTTGCGAAACTTTCAAAATTTTTCATTCATTTCATTTCGTTTGCTGTCTTGCGATTCTCGTTTTCCATAGTAATACTAATCTAAGATGATTAGAGTAATAGAGAGTCTTTGATGAACTTTTTAACTGTTTTCCCTAGGGACATTTGTGAGGTACTTATGGTGCTGAAATATATTTTGAATAAGTATGGTTGCACGTCCGGAAAAGTTGTATCAAAAATTGCTCCCAGTTCGGACGGATTGGAAATTTCAGGTACAAAATCATGGCGATTCATTATTTCGGCTATGTCAAAAACTTTCTCTTTCAACATCTGTTCAGTTTCCTGTCTTAGTTTGCGACGTTGATCTTCATTGTTTACTGTAATCAAATGCAATCGAATGGTCCAAACTTCCCATGGAATGCTTTCTGTGTTAAAAGGCCAGCGATTTCTTTTCTTTTGAAAAAATTCTAATGATATTTGTCCAGTTTCTTCCCCATCATTTTCTCTCAGAGCTATCAGAAATGCGGAAACTTCGTTCTTTATAACTCTAAAAAGCTTTTCTGAGGAACAGGATACGTAAGTGAAGTTCACAAAATCGCAGTCCACATCGTTGTATCCAACAGTTCCCACCGAATAACTTGTTTCATCAGCGTTGTTAAAATGAAGCTTACCAAATGTTCGATAGAGCAGCACAGTATGAAAAAGGCTGGAAACTACCTCTTGTACTTGCTGACCTTCCACCGTCTGCTGAATCATACAGACAGTTGTTTAAAGCTTTTGCATTAAGCTGATTACTATGGTATTCAATAAGCAGCGTAAACTGTGTAATATTTATTGCACATCAGAAGAATATTCTATTGATAAGGTTGGAAACCTAACTAATAAGAACAAAGAAAATGCATTGAACATAAACAACTATAACAAAAATATTTATGTATATTATATTTTTCAAATATAATATTGTATGGATATTGATATTGTATATCTTTAAATGCAATAGGCCATTATTAGAAATGCGAAAATGATATACAATACACACGCAAATGATACGAGCAACAAATCGAATCAATTCGAGAAAATCGATTGTTTCACGTGTTTCGACAAGTCATACAGGTTGAGAAAACACGTATATTTTAACTAATCAATTATTTTTTTATATTCATTCTACTTCTTTGCTAACTTGCGGAAAGGGGAGGTATGGCAGTGTGAGAAAATTAAAGCTTTTATTCATTGAATTAATATTCCATGGCATTAGATGATGTATTACTTTGTTTGCTAATTATATTTTTGGATTAAAATATTTTTGCTAATATGTATTGAAGTAAGAGAACTTGCATTCGTAAATGAAATTCACACCCAAATGTAGTAGCTCGCTATTACTTATAATTCCTTGAAGTACGTAACTTAAAAGGCTTTGAATTTGAATAGAAAAGTCAAAAGATGTAAGAAATTTGTGACAGTGCATTATATGTGATCTAAAATTTTGGACTTTGTTTCAGAACCAGTTCAGAACTTTTGTGTCTTCGGCGTTTTCGAGCAGCAAGAAACTCTTTCCAACTCACCAATTCAAAGGTATGTGACCTTGCGTTCATGATTTACACTTTTGCACAGAGGTTCCATTTAAGAAGTATGACTGGGGTTTCCAGTAAACATATACAAAAATTTCATAAATAATAACGTTCAAATAATTCTATTAGTTATTGTAGAACATAGTTTCCGCTAACCTCTTATACTGACAGTCACTTGTATAGGTCTTTGTATCCTCCGTCGTTTGTTTCAACCATTTTGTAACCTAACTTAGACAATAAATTTTGTGCAAAAAATAAATAATAGACAACTTTATCGAAGTTGTAATTGAAGCTAATACATTTTCTTAGCTTGACAGTTTCATTCCAGTATTTTCATTTGTTTATAATGCAGAATAACTTTAATTAAGCGGACGATTTACAAAGAGGACAGAAATCTAAAATAAACGTAATTACAAATGATGTTAATGACATGAATAATCTAGAGTCTGAAGGATCTGAATTTCCTTTTAGGAGAGAAGGGCATTGAGAGAACATGTTTATAAAGTCACGAAAGATCTGATAAGACTGGCCGACAAAAACAACAACATAAAATAATGTAATTTTCCACCTCTAGGGAGAGATAAAAAGACAGAAAAGAGAAATATTACTCCCACTTGTTTAAATAGTTTACTGGTCACAAAAGTGTCTCTTTTTTATTTCTTTTTTGATGGACAAACATAACTTTTTTGTTTCTTTTAAAAGTCTTATTTCTTGATTATTTAAATGCAATTTCTTAATATGATATAATAGTATGATAGTAAAATACAATGTCCGAAACAATTGTGATTAAAAATATTTCTTTCAATTTTTAAAGTTGCAGTTATTTTTTAGAGGTAAATTACATTATTTTTTTTCTAAAGTGGAATATTTTAACACAGTGTTTCCTAGTGCATTTAAAAAAAAATTAAGTTATTCGTTCAAAATACATGTTAACATGGTTATTAGCAGTAAAAACATTGTTTCATTGAGAAGACAAAACCTTTTTAAACTGCTTTTCTGTAAAACTAGGTAGTAACATGGTCCGAAGTACAGATAAAAGTGTGTCGTGTCTGATGTGTAAAGTTTAATGTAATTATTTACATTAAGTTAATGTAATATGCGGGACAAAAGTTTTAATAGTTACCAACTGTGAATTTAAATGTGTGTTCCGTACAAACTAGAATATCACACGCACATTACTGAGCTTTTCGCCTCTATGACCTGAATTGCTGAAGAGTTTCGTGATCGCCCAAATTGAATGAGCTGCTATTGGATTGATGGCTAACGATTCAACGCAATCAATCTTTCCTATTCATCAATCTGATAGCAGTGTTTGACCGAATATCAATTGATGAAACAGCACATTTGTAATTCGTGACATTTTCCGCACAAAGTGGATTCAATGGCTGCAAGTAATTGCATCCATCAATAGACCTTGTTGATAATTTAGAAGTACACTGAGGGGACAAAAGGCTTGGGATAGCAATATGCAAATATACGGATGGGAGAGGAGAATCGCGGGCAAAAGGTATAAAAGGTTAGTGCATTAACAGAGCTGTCATTTATACTGAGATGATTCATGTGAAGTTTTCTGACGTGATTAAGGCCGCACGGTGGGAATTTACAGACTTTGTAAACCGGAATGGTAGTTGGATCTAGAAACATGGAACATTCCATTTTGGAAATTTTTAGGGAATTAAATATTCTGAGATCAAAAGTGTTAATAGTGTGCTGATAATACCTAATTAGAGGCATAATCTCTCACCAAGAACAATCCAGAGGCCGACGGTCTTCACTTAATGATCGAGAAATGCGGCGTTTCCGTCGAGTTGTTAGTGATAACAGGCAAGGAAAACTGCCTGAAATGACAGCATAAATGAATGTGAGACGTACGACGAATATATTCTTTAGGATAGTGCGGCAAAATTTGGTTTTAATGGGCTTTGACAGAAGAAGACTCGAGTGATTTTGCTAACAGTACATCACTGGCCACTCGTTTTCTGTACTCGTCATCATATCAATTGGACCCTAGAGGACTGGAAAACCTTGGCTTGGTCAGATGATCCCGATTTAAGTTGATAAGAGCTGATGGTAGAGTTTTAAAGGAGCGCAGGCCCGGCCTAGCTGTGGACTCAAGTAGTCAACAAGGCACTGTGAAAGCTGGTGGTGGTTCCATAATGGTATAGACCATTGTTACATGAAATGGACTGGGTCCTCTAGTCCTATCATTGAGTGGAAATGGTCATGTTCAGCTACTTGGAGACCTTTTGCAACCTTTAAAGAACGTCATGTGCCCGAACAACGACGGTGTTTTATGGATGGAAACGCGCCACTTCATCGTCCAACAATTCGCTTTAGGTTTGAGGGAGGTTTTGGACAATTCGAGCAAGTGATTTGGCTACCCAGATCGCACGACATGAACCCCATTGGACATAATCGAGAGATCAGTTCATGGACAAATTTTGCCGAGGCAAAATTTTGCAATTATGGACTGCTGTAGAGGCAGCATGGCTCAATATTTCTGCTGGGAACGTCCTATGGCTTGATTCCATGCCACGTCGAGTTGCTGCTCTTCATCGAGCAAAAGAAGGTCCTGCAGGAACGTCTTGATATTTTAAAAACAATTCTTGGAGTTTTATTATCTAATCATGTGCGAGTATGTTTAAGGCACGAGGTTATCCAATGTAGAGCTATACCCCGAATTACATCAGAAGGAAATTTTGATAGCAATATGTTATGGCCAATAACGTCAAAAGCTTTCAAAATATCTAAAAATATTGAAATTGGCGCTTTATTTTATCCATTGATGAAGCAACATCTCTAAGAAAAGAAATAATGGCAGTTTCTGTAGATTTTGCTTTTCTAAATCCGTGTTCTAAGTCTGAACACGATTATTTTTTCCTGAGAATAGTTTCCATTCGTGTATAGAAAAGCCTCTCTAATATTTTAGAGAAATAGGCAAAAGAGAAATTGGCTGGTAATTTTGAATTTCATTTTTGTTCCCCTTTTTAAAAAGTGGCTTAATTTTTGATGTTTTGAAAATATCTGGAAATATTCCTGTGCATAGAGAAGCATTGAAAATGTAGAGTTAACGGGTATATAAACACAGGAACACAATTTTTCAATAAACAATTCTAAAATTCATCTAAATTGCATTTAATAGCGAGCAACCTCTTCTTTGCAGCCTTGTTATCCTATGATGACAGCAGTATCGTAAGCAGTGACGTACTGAGAGTAGGAAATCAGTACCCGTAGTGTGATAATAGGTGGAATACGACAATCAATTATTTGTATTTTTTAGTCAAAATCGAAGATGTTTCTTGGTTTTTGTATTTTCAAAAAGTTCTTGGGTATCTACGGAAATCATAGACACCTATCATATGGCCGGAGTCTGCAGTTTTCTTTCAACTTCTGTGTGTATTGGGAATTTGTAATAAAGATTTTATCCGACTTTATCCTTCTTAACAAAATAATTCCAAAAATAATATTTTTATTCCTAACTATTAAACCCTTTCTCTAATTTTTCTCCTCCTTTTCGGGTCGTTCGTCCTCCCTGCCGGGCGCTGGCGCTGTCTCCGGGCGAGTGCCGGCTGCAGAGAATGAACGCGCCCGGGCAGAGACGAATGGGCGGGAGAGGCTGTCGCGGGGCAAAGAAATTTGGAGCCATCGCGAGTGACAAATGGCTCGCGCTCTCTCCGAAGAGTCGTGATTTCATAGCTTTGTTTTCGCGTCTCGCTCAGCTGCCCAGAAACGAAGCGCACTTTGTGTGTTTCGCTGTTGAAATGCGGGTAAAAAGTTGCATCTTTCCAGACTGTAAATAGAATATTCTTCTTACTCGTACGTCAGGGTGTGCAGATGCTGTCTTGCGAGTTTTTACTTCAGCCAGATTTGGAAGGGGGTGTTACTGGTTATTTCGTATTAACCAATGAATATATAGGGATTGCAGCTGAATTAACTCGGACCGAAAAGTTTGATCGCTGGGTTTGAGTGCGTGAATATAACTTTATGAAGCCATCTCAAATTCGAAACATATGTGGCACCTTTATATCGCATTTAATCTGTGCGATGTGCACTGGGGGAAATGTAAAAAGAAAATAATGAATTAAAAAAAATAGTAAGATTACTTTAATTAAACGTAGTAATTCCTCGTTGACTATAAATATATTGAAACTTTTTTAAATATTACAGTTTGTCTTTTTGTGAAGCGTTTTGTCAACTTCAATTTTTATTAGATATATGGTTACTTCCTTGCATACCAGTTGTCACCTTTCCCCATTTTCAGATTATACACATCAGTGATTTTTGCCATCGTTGTGGAGTGAATAATTGTTGGATTGTACCTCTACGTGAAAGAGGTACATTTCCTCGAAAAAATACGGTGTCATATGTCGGACACTTTAAGACTTTTTACAAGGCACATGTACCTACCAATGAACAATTGTCTAGAATCATGTGGACAATAACTAAACTCGTTTCTTTAGGATATTTACATCAAGCTTCTTTCATTAACGCCATTACACTGATCTACCAAAATTTTATACTCTTGGAAATAATTTTTAGATGAATGAAACGTAACTAATTTTAAACATATACAGAAATGTATCTCACATGCAATCAATACTGATTCTTCTTCTTCTTCTTCTTCTTCTTCTTCTTAGTCAGCTACAATTTTAATTACATTTATAACAATGAGAATAGCAGGTGCTGAACCATTTTGGATGGAACACTCCTACGTTTTAGAATTTTGTAGTAACTCCGTTCTTACGCCGATTTAATCTCTTAGTTTAACATTGCGGCTCGCTGCTCATGCTACCGACCGGAAACCGCCGATGGAAATGCTCTGCTTCTCTAATTGTGGCATCTCTGAGCTGCATGTTCAGTTTTTCCACTGATAATTATCGCAGCACCTTTTGCCTCCGCACGCTCTCCTGCACTTTGCAACTTTTTTAACCCTCCACGTTTTAAGAGCTCTTCGCACGAAGGGAAAGATCTTGCTGCTGCGCCGCGCATTTGGTGTGAATGTTTGTTTTAGTCGCTCTTCTGCTTGCTTGATTTTAATTGTCATAAGCTCATTTTTTCACGAATGGTTTAATTGTCTTAAGCTCAGAATTTCACAATTCGTTTGCTAGAATTACTGCTCAGTAATTCGTTTTTTAACATTTCTTCGATCTTTCTTGTTTGGATTTGTTACCAAATTGTTATTAACTCTATAGAACTGCCTTTTCATACCTCATCATTATTATTAGTTGGTTTGTTTTATTTCGGTATATTTCGGTATGGATACGCCTCTTATAATCATTTTCGCAGTGTATGGCGTTCGTACGTTCTGTTTTCCTGCTTTCATTCAGCATTCAGTCAGACATTACTTTGCATGGAGTGCTCTGATTCAGTTTCTAACCCGTCTTGTTATATATTATTTATCTGATCGATCCGTTCGCACACAAATAATTCAAGATAGTTGGTAACCAACTGACGCTCAAGCATCCCATTTTATATGATTAGGCTTTCAATGAACTCGCATGAAATCACGTAACCTGCATAACCTGTTAAACTATCAGGTGACATTTTAAAAGACGATATTTTAATGTTGAGTAATCAGCTGTATTAATTGACGCTGACGCTGAATTATTTATTGCACCTTCGTTATCGGAGTTCATGCGTTAGTGGGATGCCCACGTACGGGCAGCCATTGAAATGTCTCAAATGCATCCTTGAGATTGATACATCGTGGTTATAGAACCACAAGGAATGTGACCTCTATAACTTAAACTACCTGTTTTGACCGAAGCAACATTGCCGCTGTCAGAGAAAAACGAAGTCTAGGGAGAATATCGCCGCTTCCGTGTAGATAACTTTCGGTACGGAATTTACTTTCGTCATAAACTCTGAATTAGCCCTCGATTATAAACGTTCCAGGTTGAAACAGAAATTGATATTAAAGTGGTAGCGAACCTCTGGGGACCAACTAGGTTTGCTTCTCTGAATCAGAGGTTCACTACATTCGATATGCTGAAATAACATATTTTATCCACAAAGATTGATTTTTATTTCTTCCCAAGTTCATTAAAATATTGGAACACCGATAATTAAACATATCAGTATCTTCATTTAGCCTTAAAATACGTTTCATTACTGTTTGCCAAGTACAATTTTCATTAAAATTGGTTGCCTATCCGTTTAGTCCGAGTGCCTATCCGAGTTAGTGCTTTTGTTAATTATACATCGAGTACACTCTTAAAATATATTAGTACGGTCTTTATACCATTGAAAGACTCTTGTACTTTTGAATCACTTTTTTCGTTTGTATCTTCTTTGTCATCACCTTGATTTTCTTTGGCATTTGTATTCTCAAAGCGAAGTATTTTTCTGGGAAGTTGCAGTATTTACGGTATTTACTACATCCGATGTGAAGAATTGACTTTAACCCAATCATATAGTGTTTATTTGTTACGCATGTGGATTGGATCAGTGACAATGGTTCATTATAACCGACAGTTCAGTGGTATCCTCAGTCGACTGTATATTGTCACCTTCTACGTCTTCGAAGGAGTGACCGTAACAGGTGTATTAAAATAAATGTTACAAGCTAAGGGAATATAGGGTGGTCGAAAATGATGACTTTCTGGTAATAAATATGATGGGGAATTTCATACAACAAACCAAGTTTTATACATATGTTATTGTCCCCGATTGGTAGACCCCTCATTTTGCATTGATTTTGTCTGGTGACGTTTTGATGTAGTTACAGAGATTTTGTTTGCTCTCCAAATATCTGTGCATGATGGACATATCAACCAGGAGTAAATGTTTCATGTGTATCTTCTTTATATACAATCTGTGCTCATTGGCAAAACGTGATCATTTTTATGCATTTTCATTTTCTAGAGTTTTATAACATTTATCCGGAACACTGTCCGTCTGGTAGAACCATCTACAAGTGGATCCATTAAGCAAGTGTGTTGAATGGGCGACGCTGTTCCCAACGGCACTCTCACCTTCCCAAGAACGAGTGCAGCTCGTCTGAGCGCTACCACGCCTCTTGCCTCTGGAGGCGCTTACAAGAGAGTTCGCCCACCCCTCCCCAATTCACTTTCTAAGGGATCCAGGAAACCCCCTCTGCCTTCGAGGTGCGAGTAATGACAACGAAGCGGGGGAGATGAAACCACGAGAGGATTGTTCAGATTTACATTTTCAAGTTTTTATACACATCATGTACAGAAAAAAATTGTGCTGCAGAAAAAAAGGAAATTTTTCGACAGAAAACCCATTTTGGGCCCCAGATATCAGAAAAGTATTTCGCGAAACCTCTGTGACTGTCTCTGTCTGTGGACACCACTAGAGCTTAAACGGCATACAGAAATGTCTTGAGAATTTCTTAATTTCTTGGTACTGTACATGAAAATTTTGGAATATTTTCAAAATTTTTGCGGGAGTGGAACACAGTACATCCAATTCAATGACAGCCATTTTCCATTATGTGTTTGAAATTTTTTAAAACATATGCACTTTTGATCTCCAGCGGTTCTATGATTGGTTTAGATTTTTTAAGTAATGACTAAAGAGTTAGCGAGTTTGTAATTACAGTATTATAACATTACATAACCGTTTCCAATAACAGGAGAAAGTACATGTTGTTGTAGAACCACAAGTTTTCCATTGAAATTGTATTGGAATGAGCTTTCATCAATTATCTTTGTTTATTTTTTCTTGAATAACTTAATGAAATGACATTTAGTTTTTCTAAAAGCAGTTGTCTAGAGTGCACTTAGGATGTAATAAATGACGCTGCTCTGTCCAAAAGATAATAATAAATTCTGGTTATGAATGTCTTTATGAGTCTAGGAGTCTTCTAACATAGATTTTCATAGTTTCTAGATACATTTACATTTGCACATACTCTAAATATTTTTTTAAATTTTTAATCAGTCACAAGATTTTACCGTGTATTGTCCCGTTCATTTCGTCAACAACTTCCTTTTACCTCAAATGATCCGTTAGGAATGACTAACGTAGTCCGATTAGAGTTAACTGTATAGCGAGATATTCGGTTGAGAATGGAAAGTTTTCTCGAAACTTATATTCATTGGAAATTTTTCATAAGCTTTCGCGAATGTCTTTGTTCACTGCAAGTCGATTCTTTTCCAACTGATAAAAATATGTTTCGTAAAAGTGATTACATTATAAAAATAAATAATGAAAGACGGGTACGTAAATTACATGGAACAGGAAACAAACGCTGGTTTGTATTTTGATGAAGGAATAAATAGTTACTAATTTGTAGCATCTATTGAAACATTACGTTCTGGAAAATAACAAAAAACAAATACCAATTTCAGTGTTATATTTCTGATTATTTATTAAGAAATGATGATGCAAACGACTAAAACATTAAGAAACTAGAAGATAATTCAATTGTCTGTATAAATTCATGAACAATTATTCATTAATTTACATTACAATTACAACACAACGTGTTAAACATGAAAATTATTAATGACTTGCGTCAGTTACCAATAAAATATACATTTTATTTTCGCGTATTGTAATTGGAGACTCCTCTATACGATATAACGAAAAAAACTATGCTCTTGCGGAAACCGAAATGAATAGTACGGGAATGTGTTTTTTGTCGGCGCCGTAGAAGTGACAGCTTCTGAGAAGAGGAAGAGGGTCGGGGGCGCTTTTACTTTTGCATCGATGCAAATGCGGGCGGCGCGTCACTTTGGCGCGCGCTCAAAAGCGGCGTCGGCGTCGGCGTCGGCGTCGGCGTCGGCGTCGCCGCCTTCCTGCCCGAACTGGGCCGCCGGACGCGCCATTTGAATGCGTTTCCCATGCAGAGGCCCTGTCCTGCAACAGGCCGCCCCCCGCGCCGCGCTTCCTGGTGAGTGGCGATGCGGTGGAGGGGAGAGGGCGAGAGAAGGAAGCGGTTTTGCGAGTGGGAAGTGGACTGGGTCTCCTCATCCCCTTTTTATTTCATTTTTTTTTTATTTCGAGGCGCCACCGGCTGGGGGATGTGTCCAAGCGAAGAGCTTCGGGTTGACGGGGTCGCCGGTGCGCAAGAGTTACAGTCTGCCGGAGAGTTCCCAAGCCTTTTGAATAGTCAACTTAGCGCAGTGGAGTAGTGAGAGATGCCTTAAATTTACTTCATGACAAATCCACGTCATACATTAACACCATTTCATTTTATGCGTTTCATTTCAGCACAATAGAAAGGACGTAGCATATTTTTCAACATAACATGAATAATTGCTCGTGATATATTAATAATTATTATGAGTAAAAATATATAAATTTAGAAATATTGTTTTAAATGTAGGTTACTTGATTATCTGATTGTTTGCTTACTTGATCGTTTCAATTCATGGCCATTCTTGTATTGGTCATGTAATTAACCGAAATTTTAGGCTTGGAAAACTTATCAGAATTTATCTATTCTTAATGCACTGAATGCAATTCAGGAACGTAAATAGCTCCGATGAGATCTGGAGTTTATACCTCCCGTAGATATTCTATTACTACTCTCACGCACGGAATGTTTTTGTAATTTAGTTTGCTACAATTTCATCTCGTGACTAGGCATTAGATGGCAAATGCCTATTTGACTGTTTAACCTAGACACTTTAATTATAAACACTTTTCATGACTTTGCGATATTATGCGGAACCATATTTACAATGGTTAATAAAACCTATTTCAGTATTACAATATAAAAACGCCTATTCGTCCGTTAATTCATTTTCAGATTTTTCTGAAATTGAATCGTAACATGTTTGATAATCGATCATCTCAAGGAAAGGAAGCTATGCTATTTATATGCTCAGATTATTGCTGTATCGTCGCTGTCAATTTAAGCGCTACTTATTGCTAGCCATTGCCTCAAAATAAATCTTCCTTACTCCGCTCAGTTTACCTTGTAGTAGCACTCTCAAGTTCAACTTTTTTGGTAACATATACATCTGAGATACCACAAAATTCGATCAACTATTTTATCAATTTACATTTTCCTGCCCTCTGAGATTGGTGTAAATTTATTGTCAGCCATTAAATTATAGGTTGCCAAAAATTTAAATCAAGAAAAACGATTTTATCGGACACAGATTTAACTATTTCGAATGTTTTTTAACATACGCAAAGAAATTTTTGGTCAACAATGCTGCAAACTGTTAGGTTATTATTTTGTATTATGTTATATGTAATATATTATAATGCATTAATTTCTTTATAGTTGAGCAATATGTAATAACTGTCGCATCATTGTGAATTGCATATCTCTGGTCCGTATAACGATCCGTCCGTACTTAACTATCGTTATTAAACTAGCGACTCATTGCTTCAATTTTTCGCGATTGCTACAAAAATACCATTTAAATAATAGTACAAATAAAATAGCTTTAATTAAAATTGAATTTAGTATCAAAAATAATTCTAATCTTGATTTTTTTATTTTGTTTTTAATAGCATGTTTTATACGCTTAAAATGATGAAATAATTATATACGTCGTTATTGCCAACAATGTTATTTATTAAAAAAGCAGCTTTCAATGGCTTAGCCATCATCAGTTTTCTGCCGTATGGAAGCCACAAAAACGACTCCCTATAGCCTAAAACGATGTTTTAGAGCCTAATTATCCGAAGTCTACTTATGATGCACATTACGGAAGTGATTTCAGAAGTAGAGAGAAGGCATTAGAAGCGAAATCTGCGAAGAAACGTTCTCATTTTCCTGAAACGTGTCATTCCTTTTGCACTAGTGGGACGGCGACATCGCGACACATTGTCGCCGGAGTGTGACGAACCCTTTCGTCATTGTTCTCTTCCAGCAAAGATATAACATCGCAAGGGGATTCACACAAGCGGTGAAAGCGTCCTTGTTGCTGGCGGTATAAAACCCAGGGAGCAAAACCACGCGCCCAAGTAGCGAATCGCCAAGGAGAAAGAGGAACCCGCATGAAAGACGCCGGAAGAAGTCTTGCCTCCAATTGTGTGAAAACCTTGTGGAATTCAATTAACAATCTGTGTCACTAATGCGTCATTTATAAGATATAATACTACTTTTAAAAAAATCCTCAGTATTGCACATTTCCATCCCGTTTAATTTCAATGTATTAATATTAACGGAAGATAGTTTGTTGAACACCCTTTGTCGAGAATGTTTCAACTCTGATGCTCTATATTCACGCCATTTGTTCAGTTATAAAAGTAGTACATTATGTTTTTAACAATAACAATATTAGTAGTTATAACAAAAAGCGTAGCCTCAAAGCCAAGGCAACCTGGAATATTAATCTAAATTTAAAAAACTGCAAAATAGTATTTCAGGCCTATGGCATGGACTAAGAAATTGTACGATCCTTACTAAAACTACTAATGTAAATTTCCCACTACCTAATTGTTACACCACCAAATTCAAAGCGTTGATATACCGAAACAGTAATAATGAATAGAGCTCGGAAGTTAAGCATTTATTTTATCGAAAACAGGTAGGAGAAAATGCATTTGTTTTTATTAAACCATACATACACAAATGCATTTACTGTGGCTGAAATAGGGGTGTAAAATACATATAAACAATCAAAAATCTCCATTTAAAAGGAATTATCGTAATACAAATTAAAATCATTGAAATATTTCTTCTAACTTTATAATTTACATCTGCACACAAGTGGAATGATATGATCGTTTCTTTTTTTAGTGGTTGGGTATGATCACAAGATTTTTGCACACCGCCTATGAGAAAAAATATTCTTAGGGGCATGATAATTTCTGATGTGATGACTAGGAATTTGATGACGATGTCTCTACGAAATACTTCTGTGGTTCCCTTTTTAATTTTTAGAATGGCATCAGTGAAGACGCGAATATAGATGTCGTTTTCGTACTTGTGTAAGCAAACGCTGAGAATTTCTGCATCGCATTTTGTATCGTGAACAGAGAGCTCGGGTTTTGAAAGGGATCGGAGGCTAGCGATGTGGGGACCAAGTGTTATCATTATCAGTAACGCGGTTTCGCTTTCTTCATTCGTGGCTATTCTCTTTCTGTTCTTCTATTTGAAAGAGCAACTGCTTGGAAACACTGCATGCAGTTAATAAAACTGTTATAAGATGCCTGCAGGTGCTGGTATGTAGATGGTGGACATTATGAACATATACGCAAGTAAATTGAGTAGTAAAATAGAGTATTTATCTTTATTTACTATTTTATACTGTATTTTTGGAACATACTTTTATTTGAGTGATTAATTGTTATTAACATGTTAGATTTTTATCAAAGAAATACGTAAGTTGTTATTACATGCTCATTAACATTAAAATAGTTTGCTCAAAATGTGCAATATTTTTTGTACAATATTATTTATTTTCATTGTATTTTATTTCAATATCCCGTTACATCCTGTGGCATGAAATCTCATTAAATGGAGTTGAAGTAACAGTTTTATTTCAATACTTACGTGTCATAAATCTTTATTTTCAATCCTCCAATTCGTTCAGTCAATGAAATAGAAAAAAAAGTGAAAATACGGAAGGATGGAAATCAGATATCGGGAAAAAATGAAACAGTTTTGTGAAGATTAGGAATACGCTTCGTGTCTTCAAATATTTCTATCAGCTTCTCCTACGCGAGCACGCGTTAGCAGGGGAAGCTCTGCGTGGCCTTGTGTGGAGGTACCTACATTTGAAATATCCGTTAAACACGAGTCGCAAAAAATATAAATTAGCGCAAAAAATAACACATGAAAATATATTGTCTTTCTACGCTCGTCGTGATAAACTAAAAAAAATATTCATTGTTAAATTTTAAAAACAATTACATCAACATCTCGAAAAATACAAATGATAAAATAGAAATAATACATATATACAAGAGCCACATTCCCGCATGCACTTCCGTGAAAACTGCATTGCTAAAACTTCAACCATTCAAACACTGCAGGGGATACAGTAGTTTGTTAACTCATCCAAAATATTCCTTTTCCGGATGAACTACTCGGTCAATTGTGGCAAACAAGATGTCATTTGAAAGCTGGACGTTTACAATGTCTGCACGTGTAGTTTACATTTTTGCATACGATATACAATTATTATTATTATTATTATTATTATTATTATTATTATTATTATTATTTTTATTATTATTATTATTTTTATTATTATTATTATTTTTATTATTATTATTATTATTTTTATTATTATGAAAAAACAACATATTTTTGAAAAAGGTTTCATCACGTTCAACCTGGTGGTAAGGCGGGTAGTATGGGCGTTAGCCAAGGCGGACGAGGACGATGACAAGGAGGCAGGGAGTGTTTGAGGCCAGGGCCATAATTCTAGGGCAGAGCAGGGCCAAGTAGAACTACAGCAGGGCACACCAGGCCAGACTAGGACGAGGGTACTCTATGGACAGAGTGCATTCCTTTTCCTGTCTGAATATATTCATGTAATTCTTGAATAAGATAATTAATTATCCAGACAAGTAGAAGGATTTGGTTTAAACGTCCTGTTCGATTTGATCGCACAGGTTTCCACTAGTTATCACTATTTTTCCAATGATCATCTAGTGAAAAATTTCTTATAACGGTGTAACACGTATTTGTCCCTGAATTGTATGCAAATCCTTACTGTCTTTCTGCAAGGTCACAATTTGACCCAGTCAAGGTAATTTCATGTACCAGCCGAACAACTGTGCACACGAACTTGCCTAGCACTGAGGGGTGAATATCACATGTGTAACTTCATTATATGAAATTTATAAACTATGCGTTAATTGGCCAAAAGTGGTCATTGTGCATCCTCTCCCCCCAATCACAAGGTGGCTAGCTAATGAAGATTGCTAATGAACGTTGTTGGCACAGAAGAGAGGCAACAGAGTCGGCACAGAGGAGACGTTCTGAGAGATGACAAGGCGCGGATGCAGGTGTGAGGGGGTAGACGTGAGCGAATCTGGGGACAGCGTCGATGCGTCGCTTCTAAATAAGGCAGCGTGATATCGATTTTTAGATGAGTTGTTACAGCGCCCCAACCGGATACGTCGGCAACTACCCGCCTATCGCCGCTAAGTTGAAGTTCTTTATCTTGCGGAAGGAGACACTGATTCGGACGCACGTTCTTTGCGAGAGTTAAATGGTTGTTTAATTAGTAGATTCCAATATGTTTAGCGACTGAGTTTTGCAGTCACTCTGACCGGGAGGTCTTGGGTCAGAGTCCCGACGGTGGCGGATTTTGGATACTAGCTGCTTAGCTCGGTCGAATTCAGCCACTGGCTGGAGGAGAATACTGCCGACCGGCTCCTACCGTGGTTTCTCCGATCAATACCTGGCGAATGTCGGCGCAGCACCCTAACAAACGGGCCACGCCGCACACGCACCACACTATCACACATGTCGGGAGACCAGACATGAACTTAAGGTTGGGGAGGTAACGGGAGGACGAAATACACTAAGTCAACGTGTAGGTCGATACCAGATCTCACCATCAAGCGGAGAAGCAATCACCACTTCACATTCTTTTTATTTATCTCGGATCAAACATTCACTATACTATCCAGACTAATGACCATAGCAGTGCACGTGTCCAGAAAAATTAAGAAACCAACAGTTTCTTGCGCTCTCCTTTATTCCATCTTATAGCTAATCCTTTTTGTTTTAATAAACGTTGATCTTTCACTATTTATCTATTGTGTAAGAGACGCATTTCTCATATTTAGATAAAACATGGATTTCAAAATGTTCTTCTAAATTAGAAAAAATCTAGAAGCATAAATTTATACATACATTATATAAAACGAATTCGTCCTGAATGAAATGGTATTACGTCTTGTGAACCCACTGTTTCTTTATCACTTTCTACTGCCATTCGCCAACTGAAATACTCTGGGTGAGAGGCAAGAAGAGAAATAAATCACGATCGTGATTTTTATTGCGAAGGTATTTCACGCATCTTTAATTACTCAATCAACCCTAATAATTGAAGAGACAATCAATTTTTATTAATTTCCTCTGACCGCTACTACACACATCCGATAATTTCAATAACATATTGACGAAATACTACTTGGCTAATTTTTCTGATTCCTTTATGTTCCAAAACTCACAGTTCAGGTGATTGGGTTGTTGAAAAAAACCTGTGGACATTTTCACACTATTCGCAGGATGTAAAGTAAAGTATTGAAGGGGATGGAGATTTAAAAGCTATGAACTGCAAGATGGAATTATGAAATTTACTGAAAAGAATAACCTGTGAGTAATGTTAAATATTCCTCAACTTTAAAATTACCGTTTTTCTGGATGTAGAGTATTCATTTTCGAGTTCTTCTTTCATGACACACATAGATCTCTGTGAGCCTCTGGACATGCGAAAGATGTGCGTGCATGCGGATAAAAGTGCGCGTGGTCGCAGCGAAGGCGACAGTGGCGGCATCTGCCCGTGGCCGCGTTTCTCCTCCTCTTCCTCGGTCGCTCGTCCCCGCCTCCCGCCCTCCCTCCCTTC
>BOPP01000065.1:3500175-3521178 GCA_017312745.1 Gryllus bimaculatus | reverse complement strand
TCCACCCTCCCACACCTCCCACCCATCTCCCTGTCTCTCCCGTTCCGCTCTCTCCCTCGTTGGCGGCTGCAGCCTTCGAGGCCGGCGCTTCCTGGGCTTCCACGGCCGCCCTTTTGCTTTTCCTTCTTTTAGCGCATTTTCAATGCATGTGTTAACCCGCCCGACGTTTGCAATCGATGACACGCTCTATTTCCCTACATCTCTATTTCATCTTCTGTATTGTCGTCCATCTATCTGCCTCTTCGATCTTCAGTATATTCCTCTCTCCTCTCTCCTATCTCTTGATTTTCTTCTCTTCTTTACTATCTCTCTCTCATCCGATATCTCTCTATCTCTCCTCTTCTCTCTCGCATTGCTCTCCTCTGGCACCACCGCAGCTAACTGGATTTTCTTCTTTATTTTATTAAAAAGTGAATTACTTTAATTTTTTTTTTTTAATGAGCTTTGTGGTCTTTGACAACCTGAAATTGAGTTTGTTTCTCTCCTAAATATTATTTCTACTGCGTGCTTTTCTTCTTTTAATTGGGGAAGCTTCTTCCCGGCTCGTTGTTCTCCCTTTTATTATTTATGTCATCTCTCGCTCTCTCTCGTCGTATCTGCTCGTTTCCTCTCTTCTCTCTATCCTTACTGTCCCTTTGCGTGCCTTCTGCAATTTCTCCTCTCCGTCCGCTTTATCTCTCTCCTCTCTCTATACCATTGGGTCTCTAATCTCCTTCTCCTTCCACTCTCTCTTCCTCTATATTATTTCTCTTTCAGCTCTCTTGGGCGTCTGGGTTCTCTCGTTTCGGTACTCTTCCTTGCTCTGTCGCTCTACTATCTCTGTGGTTTAATTTGATCTCTCTCATTTCGTCGTCTCTATCTCTCTCTGTGCTCTCTCTGGTATTCTGCTCTTCTCTCTCTATCTCTCTCTTCTCTTCAGCACGATCACGATGGAATCTCGCTGCTTTTTTCCGTTTTTCTTTTTTTTCCCCTTTCTTTATTTTTCTCTTTCTCTTTCTCTCATCCTTCTCTGTTGTGTGCGTGCTTCATATCTTCTCGATATCTCCTCCTCTGATCTTCTTCGATTCGTATGCTTCTTGCGTCGTGTTCTCTCCGCTCTATCTCTGAGAGAACCAATACTCTTGTCTCTACTCAGGGCGTATGGATCTCCTCTCTCTCTCCCTCTCACTCTCGGCGCCCAAGTTGTAGATCTGTCCGCCTCTCTTGATTGCTCTCATATCTCTTCGTGACTTCTCTCCTTTATTCTCTCTCCTATCCCTCTCCTCTATCTCTACCCTACAAAAAAATCTACTACGAGTCTATCTCTGCTCTTCTGCTCTCTATCTCTCGTTTATCTCACTCTCTCTCCTACCTCCTCTATCTCTCCGTCTCTAGTCACTCCATCTCAGCTACTCTCGTCTCTCTACTGTGCTCGATCTACTACTCTCTCTCTCACTCTTGTCCTCTCTGCTGTCATGCTGTACTCTATATCCTCTGCTGCTTGCTCCTCGATGCACTACCTTCTCCTCTCTCGCTGTCTCATCTCTCTCTCTCGGCTCTCTCTTGCTTCTTTCCTTCCGTCTCTCTAGCTGATTTAGCTGGTATCATGCCTTTCTTCACGCTCTCTTCTCATTGATGCTTCTGGTCTACTTCTCATTGCTTCTCCGTCTCTAATAAACTGTTGACTCTTCGGGTACTCTTTTGCTCTATACCACATCTTGCTCTTCCTCGTGCTCCTCTCTCTCTTGCGCTCCTCTCTCTCTTCGTTTTTTGTCGTTCGGTTCCTTAAACGACATGTACATCTCCTCGTCATCCTACTCTCTCTCTTGCTCTGCGTCCCTCTCGTCTCGTGCGTGCATGTGCTCTCCTGCTCTTTCTCTCTCTTACATCTCTCTCATGTGTGCTTTCTCTCTGGCACCTCTCTCTCTATCTGTCTCTCTCCTTCATACTCCTCTCTCTCTCCTCTCTCTCTCCTCTCTCTCTCTTCTCCTCTCTCTTACTCTACCTTAATCTCTCTCTCTTTCCTCTATTCTTTACAAGTGCGTGCGTTATCTACCACTCTATTTACCATCAAATCTACCATATCAAGTCTCCTCTTCGTATTCTGTTTTGGCGTACTATCCTCTCTCCATTTTCATTCTATCATCATTCTTTCTCTCCTCTTCTCTAATATTTCTTATCTCTTCGGTTTTATTTTTTGTGCAATCGCGAAATTGAGAGCAATGAGGCGTGTTATAACCCGATAGTTGTCGGACGGTCGTTATACCGGCCAGAATTGCCCATTCACAATGATGTGCGAAGTTGGTTAGATTATGCTCACTATAAGATTTATGATTTAGATATTGTAATTATACTTAAAAGATATAGCTACTTTGCGCATTGTTTGACCAAATTTCTTTGGTATGTTAAAACATTCGAATAGTTAAATGTGTCGATAAAATCGTTTTTGCTTTGATTTAAATTTTTGAAGCCTATATTTAATGGCTTCATATTCGTCAGCAATTAAGGCAGAAATGTATTGATAATAGTTGATCGATTTTTGTGGGGAGTCTCAGAGGTTATGGTTACCAAAGAGATTGAACTTGTGTAGTGCTACTTACATGTGACTGAGCGGGAAGTAAGAAGATTTATTTTGAAGGCCATGGCTGCAATGTAGCGCTTAGTTGACCGACGTACCCCCCAGCCCCCTAGATTGAGCATATAAATGGATGCTTCCTTGTCTTGAGATATGATTAGTCAATGTTCATTCATTTCAGAAATCTGATGAATTAGGGCGATGGCGTTGTTGTATATGGTGTGATACTGAGTGGTTTTGATGTAACATTGTGAGATATGGTCCGATGAATATCGCCAAAGTATGAAGTGGTTTATTTTGAAGTGTCTAGGTTAGACGTCAATAGGCATTTGCCGTCTGAATGCAGTTCACGAGATGAATTGTAGGCAAACTAGTACGGACATTCCGTGCGGTGAGAAGGTGGTATGAATTCTACGGGAGGTATAAAGTCATGGTCTCGAGGCTATTTACGTCCTGAATGGCAGTTCGGTGGCATTAAGAATTAGGGTATTCTGATAGTTGTTCCCAGAGCTAAGTTTCGCCCTCTCTCTCTCTCCTCTCTCTCTCTCTCCTCTCTCTCTCTCTCCTCTCTCTCTCTCTCTATCTCATTGTTTTGCTTCTGTACGTAAATGTAGTTTCACTATGCGCACGTTTTGTTGAACACTCCTTTTGCGTGTAATGGTAAAAGTAGAGGTATGGGCGAGTTGCTATTTTGTTAGCATTGCAGAAAAGTCATACTTGCAATTCGTGTATAGATGCACATATGTTTTCTATAACTCAGACACGAAAATGACTATTTTTCAAATATTGCTAATCTTACGATTTTTAAAATTTATGTTATTTATTTGTGTTATTAATTTATTTATGATAAACTTTTACTCACCTTTCAACTATTTATAGTCAAAATGACGGGAAGAGATTCTGGTACTCAAGAAAATGTGCGCATATAATATTTTCCCCCCTACGTCACATACAGTTTTTACTGTTTTTTTACTAAATAAATCTAAATCTAAATCTAAATTCGTCTAAGATTTCTTTTCGATTTTGTTTCGTGCAGAATTCTATAAGGTACTGGGGGTGGTAAATGTAAGTGAGATTTGTAGTAATGGCAGACTGTTGTAAGCATTTTTGATTGTGGTGGTAAATTCTGTTTATTTATCATCTAATAGGGTTGTGTTTTGATTTGAATGATATATATATATATATATATATATATATATATATATATATATAATTATCTTAAAAATTTTGTTATAGTTAAATACCGTTTATTTTATTTATAATTCGGGAGAGTAATTGAGGAAAATTGTTATTTATGATAAGAGGAAGGATAATAATTATAAGACAATAATCTGAGTCTAAATCTGAAAGAACATTTTGTAAGATTGAAAAATTTATTTTTTTGTTGTAATTCATAACTCTAGTATTTATCAGGAAAAATGTATTGATGAATAATAGTATTGCATCAATAGTAGGTTGGTTCATTTGGTGATATTATTTGACTGAACAAAGGAATATTATTTGATTGCTTGAAGCGACATAGTATTCCATTCCCAAGCCATTAAGCTACCTCACAAAATCAGATGGTTTCGTATGATTGACATGGTAGTAAGTTAAGAGTACAAATCCTAGGAGCCTACTGCTTTTCTTGTTTTTATTGTGCTGGTAGCCGGAGTGAGGTTAGGTTCTTGGAATGATGAGTTTGCTGTTAGTCGATAAGATCTTTGGCTGGGGCGATGCCGATGCTATCGTTTCCCAAAGTGCATCCTCCAACATCGATTTCTCGTTAATGGCCTCTTAGAACTTCGTTTCCGCGCACAACGTGAGATGGAGAAATGAACTCGAGAGGCACTGCCAATTTCGGACTTTTAACAGTCGTTAAATAGAATTGGAGATCGTCATTGAATGTTGAATGTTGAAACACGCTGATAGTTGTACTCCTAATTCTTATACTATCTGAAAAAGAATTAAATACATTTGTTATAAAAATTGTCACATTTAAATAAATTGTATTTGTTTCTGCATAATAATAATATTAATAATATGACAATTATTATTATAATGATAGTATACGCTAGAATATTTGACACCTCAGAAATATTCACACTTCGGGGGGGGGGGGGAAAATACGGAGTATTGATCCAAGTTGTAAAGGAGGAATGGCCTTAGGGTAACGCGAAAACAACACCAGTGATGTTGCTAGCCACTGGCGTCGTCCTAAAGGTCACGGTCAAGTGACTTGAGGAACCGGGCGTCAATCAATCTGCAATTAATAACATCCAGAAGGCAGCTATAACTGACACGTGCCTTTGATCAGAAAGTGCGTTGTAGCAGGTACCTAGTCAAATTGTTAATGTTCGATTTTGTATTTTATCTGTAGAAATGTTGTAGGCTTATAATTATGTAGTTCCATGTTTACCTAAAATATGCATTACTATGTTATAATTACTGTGTCTTATGATTTATAAGTAAAAGTATTCACGCGTTGATTTCTATCTGTGTGTTTGCTTTATTTACAGTTTTCTGTTTTTTATTTTACTTAATAATAATAAAATTAATAATAATAATAATAATAATAATAATAATAATAATAATAATAATAATAATAATAATAATAATAATAATAAGACACCTAGGGAGTACACTACCTTGTAGTAGGTGGTGGGACTTGAGTACCCCCGTGACTGAGATCTATGTCGGCGGTAGCCAGGTAGGATCTCTGCTGCAGAAAAGGTTGAAGGTGAGGGGTCAGACGAAGAAGTAAGTACTCCAGAGGCAGCCTCAACGGCATCTTCGAAGAAGAAAGGAGGATTGAAGAGGGGCCTCGAACAAAACCGCCGCATCTGATCCGCAGCGGGCAGCTTCAACCAGCGTCTGTCTCCATGCTAGGGGCGGCTGCACCACAGCGAGAAGTAACTAGACAGGGAAAGGTCATGAACCTGTGGACTTCCTGTTATCGGTCCATGGAGGGTACGGGAGAGAAACTAGGTTGGCACACCAGGACACTGATTGGAGAGGAGGTCCGCACCATGCATTAGCCAGCGAAGGAGGCTACCTGCAGCGGTCAGTGAAAATTCCTCTGGGTTTAGTTCTGCCGACTGGCGATTGGAGGGACTCTTGTTGGGCCCCGAGGCCACTGTGGGTCGCTCATGAAATAACTCATGGGTTAAATGCGATTCGTGAACTCGAACTTGCTTCCTGCGAAACTTCGTTAAAACAATGAGCAAAATGGAGAGAATTAGAAATGCTCAGAAACCGAGCTTATGTCACCTTGCTGACGTTTGTTCGTTTCACAGATGTTATTCTCTCGCACACAGTGTCGGCAGTAGGTCAACGTCGTCGTCGTGATCGATCCGGGATGAATTGAAGGAGGTGAAGTGCTTTTGCTATGAAAAAGCGAAAAATGGGGGCTCATAAATAGTTAACAAGATATGGCGGGAGCGGAACCCAGATATGAGACGTAATCTAGATTCAAAGAATATTGCCACCATATAACGACGGTACATACTCAGCAGTGCAAAACTGATACCATAACAACTTGCTGTCATTAAGGGGAATGTGCTGTCCACATGAACAGAACCATCTAATATCCCTGAAATCGATGGTTCTATTGAAGGTTCATCTCTTTCCAATGAAACATCCATGAGTGGTGAAAATTAATCTGGCTATGAATCACACGATAGGACATGATACGAAATCTCCTTCGACACAAGATAGAAAGAGTTCGTCAACTTCCATTCAAATCTCGTGTACCGTTGAGGAGATAATACGAAAATGCTAAAGTAAGAGAGTCATAGAATCAGCAAATTCTGTCTTAAATGAGGTGGTACAGACCCCAAGTAGAGATCTCGATTCTACTGAAATAAATCACATTGTATATGAAAATGATCTCTGGTATCTCAGATGATTTTGTAGCCAGCCAAGAACACTGACGGCCTTCAGCCAAACAGAGTAAGCAGCACAGCACCTCCACGGGCAAAAATAATTATTAAACGGATAGCCAACACTCGGCGTGAAATATCTTTCTTAGCCGAAGCACCTTCTAAATCAATGCACACCTCTAAATTTCAACGAAAAATACTCAAAGTTGAACAAAAATACCAAATTCAAAATGACTCATTGTGGCTAATAGTAGCTAAGAAACTAAAAACGATAATCCAAGTTTGAGCTCATCTTATTAGACGATACAAACGTAAAGCAGATTTACGTATACAGAATCGGTTATATGAAACAGACGGAATGAAATTCTATCACAATCTGACTCAAAAATCGAATGTCAATATTGCCATTCATTCAAAAGATGACGTCAAAACATTTTGGGCAAAAACCTGGGAGGAAAGCAGATCCTACAACAAAGACGCGTTCTGGCTTGAATTTGAAGTAGATGCTGCCGATGAACTTGTGAAAACAGTGGAACATGTTCACGAATTCACGGAAGAGGACATACTCCAAGAAATTAATAACTTGGTAAACTCGAACCCCCCCCCCGGGATTGATAAGATCCAAAATTATTGGATTAAAAAATTAGCGGCATTACATTCTAAGGGCGCCTTCCCACGCCACCACGGCAGCGCGCGTCCGTCCAGCGGCAGGGCTCTTCGCCGACTCTCCGGCGACGTCGGACAAAGGGTCCGCAGCAGATAAACGCAGAGACCGGCGGCCGCAGTGGGAAGCCAACCATTTAAAGCTGTGTTCTGCTAGCGGTGGCGCTTCGCGTAGCGAGAGCCCGTCCCCGCTTGCCGCAGCAGCGGACGCCCGCTGCACGTGGGAAGGGGCCCTTATGTGAAAGGCTGTTTATAGAAATTGAAAATTTAGAAAAGTGAAAGGAACTCCTGGAATGGCTGAATCTCACCAAAGAATGGGAAATAGAGGCGTTGTAAATGTTGTTGGAACAGCCCACATTTTGCGCAAGTATTGTAGAGGCACCGACAGCCTCTAAATCTGCTCCTTAGGGAGCTGGTTGCAACGCGGAGTAAACTTTATAATCAACAGATTCTAACATCTTTAGTAGTGAATTTCAGAAATAATATAATAATAATAATAATAATAATAATAATAATAATAATAAAATATACCGGCCCCGTAGCGCAGACAGTTGCGGAAGCCGTCGTCTGCGCCGAGGAGACTGCAGATTCGACTCCTCCGTAGGCGTGGACGTATTTGTAATTGTGCTTTCACCCCTCAGTATCATCATCATCATCATCATCATCCTGTTGCTCTATAATTCATAATTCAAGGCGCAACAACTTTGTCTTAAGAAGGGATGGGGCTGAAGAGCTGTTCCCCATAATTACACATGTCCATACCGGGCCTCGGTTGATGTGTAACGTTTAAATGGCCGATATGCAAATAATAATATTAATAATAATGTAAACTATAATAATAATAATAATAATAATAATAATAATAATAATCTAATGAAGCGGCTCATGTAATATGTCCGAAGAATGGGAAACAGAGGGACTGTTAGTGTAGCAAGAAGTATTGCAAATAAAACTATGCAAGACACGCAGAATAACACAGACAATAAACTTTTGATGCTACTAAACATGAAATGTGAGAGATAAAAAATTATAAAGAAATCGTGGAGAGCAAACTAGCCCATGGAAAATGTCTAAAAAGAATGGACAAGGTGCAGATCAAAAAAGATCAATCATTTATGTGTCTTAAAAGGAGAAGAATGAAGGCAGAATAAAAAGGGGTTCAAATAACTGCTCAGGATCAGGCATTGAAAACACGATATTATGATAAAGTGGATCTCGAAATTTCCTTGAGATGATGCCCCAAGTGGTACGAACACTCAACAAAACCGGTGGCATCTGTTGGACTCTATATGATATTGTACGACCAACAAATTCACACGATAGCAGCAAACAAACCAAATATTGTTATTCCGGATTTGGTAAAAAAAATCGTGTCTATATGTAGATACTGCTATGCTTTGCGATCAAAACGTCGTAACCAAGAAGACAGAGAAATGTCTTAATGCAAATGTTTGTAAATCTAGATCAGCCGAATACGGGGCGTAAAAGCACAGGTCGTCCCCAAAGTCATGTACCGTTCCATTGTACTGTACCATTGTCATCGTAGCATTGGGACTTCTTTCGCAAAATTTGTGTAAGAACTTGGCTGAACTCCCAGGTCATTCAAAAGTCTGAGAAGTGCAAGAAATTGCTTTATTTGGAACAGCCTATATTTAGCGCTAAATATTGTAGAGGGACGGACAGTCAGTAGATCTGCTCCTTACGTGGCTGGTTGCAACGTGGAGTAGATTTTGTATTCAGGCGAATAATAATAATTATTATTATTGTTTTTATTGGTGATGGGGCTTAGCCTTTAAGGCCAATTATCGCTATTAAATATGTGAGTCGAAATCGAAACTGTTTCATTGTCTTATAGTTTTAACGAGTTCCTTGGCAACTAACGAAGCCGTAGGCACTTCCCACGTAGCCGGAATCTTTCAGTTTCAGCCCAATAATATCAAGTACAATTTATTAGGCTGAAGTAGGTGAATTTGATATTCAATAAACAAAAATGGGTTGATTTTTCAATGAAGTTAAAGTGGTTGTCAGTTTTGTAGTTGCGGCTTTTGGTTTGGGGGGAGAGTTGACGCTCGCCCCAGTTCCCGTTGACGTCGTGTCCACTGCTTATGGCGTCACCCCCTCCTCTCTCTCTCTCTCTTTCTCTCTGCGCCGGGCGGAGGTCTCGGTCGCGCAATTCTATTGTGCTCCCACACAAGCGCAGAGTTCAGCCCACGGACAGCCCCGCCCACCCCCCTTTACTGCTGTTCTTGCTCACGCCTCCGCCCCCGCCCGCGCCTCCGCCCACGCCCCATACGGATGAAAACATCTGAAACGGACCTTGAACGGAATAATACGACGCGGATGCAAAATCTTCCACACCGCCCATAAGACTGCGTTAGGGGTATGAATACATTTGAAGGGTTTGATGCGGTAACATGAGATGCCCACAACTGACGCAAGAAGTCTCTTGCTATTCGTATTGTCAATATCTCAATTTGGAACAAAGTATGACTTTTCTCATTACTGTGTAGGTATTGTTCGTAGAATAATGTACTTGGGAGTTATATAAAGGTAAGCCAAACTTTGATCAAAACCGAGATATTAACGTTTACGAGTAGCAGAAAAGCTGATGCTGTTGAGACTTATCTTGTTATTTCTTCAAGCACTTAATTTTTACCGGCCAGACCAAGCATTATTTCGAGAACGTATCTTTAGAAGTATTACACGGGAATTCGTAAAGTAAATTTTCATATATATATTTTTACCTTCGTATTCTATATACCCACATGCAATGAAGTTGCTTCATTTTCCACGATCAACTTGCTCATTTTTTTTATTAAAAATACTAAAGGTTTTCGTTTAGAAAGAAATTTGAGATTTCAACTGAACGAAATTTCATGAGTTTGCTTCAAATCATAGTGTACCTCATATGTGGTATCCTGTCGTGTCCTGTCCTGTTCTTGGCTCGACATAACCGATACGGGCCTTGGCCCCACATTGGTGACCCAGCCTCTCGGTCATAGGAAAAGGGATTCGTGTGGATAGCACGAAGACGTTCCTTCATCGTGTATACTGGTCTTCTTAACCTCAGGGTGGGCTTTCTCATCGTCACACAGCGATAGATACTGGTACATTTGTAAGGGAAGCGCACAGTTATAATTTGTCTCGGCCGGGAATAGAACCCGGGGTTACCTGAGGAAAGCGAGCATGCTAGCCAACGGGCCACCCGAGAGGGTAGATAAGCTATCACGTGCTGTTATTAACCGGTTTTATAGAAAAATCACTACATTTCAATACTATCTTGAAATTAACAGAATGAGTGCTTATTTGCGTCACTTGTTTGGTTGGTTGTGTGAGTTACAATCAATTTGTCGAAAGTAGACGACAGGTGAAACTGTTCTACAGTTCTAACTTCTGCACGACGTAATAGCAAATCTGATAGATAGATTAGATATATTAGATCTGCTAGTAATTTTCAAGAATGGAATTTGTGCAAATATGATCTGAATTAACCGCCAGTACATTTTTAGTCTGTGCACAATTAATTTCAAGTGTGTGAAATCATAGAAAACATTAAATAAAAATATTTGAAGTTTTAGTGAAACAGAATTATTCGATCTTAAAATGCAATGAAACATTAATATAAAATATTTATCAAACCAATATTGTGTGTCGTGAAAATTTCCATTATTTTAGGTCTTGAAAATTCAGAGTAAACATTTCATGACTAGCTAATGTTAATTTAGAAAAATCACAATTTACGAAGGAGAACATTGATTTACCTATAAGATATTTAAAATATATTATCAGTTATATTTTTGTTCATATTCTTTAGATTACAAAACGAATATTATTCCATATGATTTATTTCAATATGAAGTTGTTTCATAGTGAAGTGTCCAATCTTGACAACAAATTTCATCGACTCTTTCTTATAACAGCTTTGAACATCCGCACTGAGTGCAAACATAATTACAACTTGATTATGAGGTCGACATCATCACCTGAACTATTTCTCCAGAAAACGAATGCCAGGCAGGGCGGTTCCCAGGGCTCGCATCGACTTTCTCACAGCTGCTTCAGTGCCCCGTCACTGCTTTGGTGCCATTGTGACGCGCTCCCGAGCGCAGAGAGCGCGAGAAAACCATTTAATTGGGGGGCGCTTCTGCTGGAGAGGTAGTCAGAAGTGGCGGGCGCCACGGCTCAGAGCAAAGCAGAGCAGGGCTTGTGGGTGGGCGGGAGGGGGAGGAAGGGAAGGAGGGAGAGCGACGGACGACGGAAAGCCTCAAAGAAGCGGGAGGCGATGGACAGGGAGGGGAGGAAACGTAATGGGTGAGGCGGGGCAGGGCAAAGCTGATGCTCAGTGCAACGGATTAAGTCGAATGACGCATTGAGCGGCCGACGAGCCAACATCTCAGGAGAGTTCCATCACCTCTCGCAAGAGAACAACTTTGAACTTCTCAAATGGCAGCTTTTGCAAGTGGAAATAAAAGTAACTAGCTGAGCGTGGCGTCTCCGACAAGTATTGTCATCTTCATTTTTTAAATTTCTGCTTTGCAAGCTCATTATAGAAAGAAACTTTAATTAAACACAAGACAGTTGTCTGGTCCCTTCTATCCTCATAAACAGAGTTATTACATGAAAAAGTAGCGATAGAACTGTTTTTAAATATTTGAATGTTTCATTAGATACTATTTAACTAGCTTCAGTCTTCGACCCATGTCCTAAGCAATGCACGATATCCCGGAAAGCAATATACTAATTCACTGCATTTCATCAGTGTAGGTGTATCGACTACTTCCCAAAACAAGTTTTTTATTGAATATTTCAAAGATATTTTTGAATTATCCTGATAAAAAGTCAAAAAAAAAAACAAACAAACAAAAAAACGCCTAGCCGAGAGAAATTAAATAAGCTTACTGATCATCTCAGTAGGTATCTTAATACTCTCCCAAAAAGCCTTTTAGGTGCTAAACCCCTCAACATATTTGATCAATAATTCCCTTTGAACGTTTTAAAAGGATCCGAAAAAATGGCTATCTCTCACCAATAGGCAGAGACCTGCCTGTTATGTAAAAGTGAAAATTTTCATTATTTGTATCGATGATTCCTATATAACAATCATATTGACATTAAATAATGTCGATCACAATCCAGCTGTGATATGATTGCTCTAATCATGAGATGAATGTACAGTTTTGCTGCGAAACATGAAGGTTGATGATAACTTTATCATTGATTTTTACGCCAGTTATTGTCTGCAGCAAATAGTTAAGGTTAACTTCAGGATATTTGACTACGTCAATTAAGATAATTTTACGAAATTAATTATTTAAAAATTCATTTTCAACAAGAATGATGTACACTGCATGCACATGCATGTGCATCTCTTTGTAAACGAGAAATTAAAGAAACATACTGATACGTGTGAAACAGCTTTACACGAAGAATTTATTTGTAGAGCCGTCTTCCATCTGAAGGGCAGTGCAAATTTAAGTAATACGAGCCTGGAGTTTCAGCGCTGCAACTAGTCGTTCGTCTTGGGAAAGTCAAACGTGTTCCGAATAAGATATTCCATAGAGAGAAGGCTCTTTGAATCGCAGGGTATTTTCGGAAGGCGGATACTAGTATGGGAAGTATACCTTTTCTTGTCATGAATATTAAATTGCACTCGAGGATATGGAATTGGAAAATGGATCTCAGGGGAGTGATGCATTTGTTTGAGAGTTTCATACTGTATTTACCTTACACCCTTGAGAAAAGTAGTTCTTTCTTTTCAAGATACCTGGTGAAGTTTTTATGTAAAACAAACTTGATCAAAAAGGTTTTTACCGTTGCGATGGAATAAATAGAGATATTTCAACAATCTGAAATAGGCCTTTGAAAGCAAATCTAATTACATTTCTCATTAGTGGAAAAAATGGAATTTGGCTTTGATTGTTTGGCAATTATTGACTAAGCTACTTGAAATTTCTCACAATAAAAATTGTTCATATCAGAGTAATTTAAAAGAATTCTAGAATTCCTTTTCTCTATGAAATTTCGCAATTTTCATTTACTAGGGTTAAGTAAATGTATTAGGTGTAAATACATTGTGTAAGGTGTAAAGGTAAAATGTGTAAATACAGTGTGTTCTTCTCTGTTATGAAGTTGTGAATGGAGAGGAACAGTATATTTTAGAATCGTTCGTTGAAGCAGTTCTTTCCACTCCGGAAAACGATCTACAATGGTCGTGAACCGCCACTAAAAAGAGTCGAAACGTACTATAAAAGCTGTTATGCAGAAGGGATGAGACGAACTTCAGTGATACGAGAGAATATTCGTCGAAGAAAAAGTAATGTCACGGATTCCCCACATTGTTTAGATTTTGAGAATGTATGTTCTTGCACTCCATCTAATGACAGATCTCAGATGGTAGTTACTGAATCTTGTGCACATTATGTAAAATGGTAAAATATTCATTAGTTTATTATTCTTTCGGTATATTTTTTTACTCATAAGAAGCTGACATACAATTAAAAATGAATTTTTGATTGTGCCAATAGTAACTAGATTTAGCAGAAGTGTTTTTTACTAATTTTCTTCAGAATTAATTTTCTAACACATCGTGTGCACACATCTCTCAAGGCTAAATCACATTGGTAAAGCTCTCCATAACGCCCAACTGTTACTGCACTACAGACAGTTTCCTACAAAAAGCAGTAAAACTGTTGGTCTGGTCTGTTTGTGCTCGGTCGCCTTCGGCGCTGATAAACTTCCGCCCTTGTTTCACTGTGGTCTACCCCTCAGATTTGACCACAGATAGAGTGGCTACGTTCTGTTTTGGAAAAAAGGGTCCCGTCGTCATCATGAATACACACGGGTCAAGAACGTATTACAGTGCTTCCGCGATTTGGGCAAAATCAACGACCAGGGTTTAAATTTTTCAAAACTTTCCTACAAAGTATGTTATGGGCTAAAATGCCTGATGCGCATTTCTTAACACAAAAGAAGACCATTCAGAAACGAAAAATGAGGTTTGACAGCCCCGTATTTGGGAAAATGGAAATATGTTCAATAATTTAAACGTTTTAAACAATATCCATTAGTATGTAGAACAAAATATTAGTATGAGGCAATAGCGAGTGTAACACATAGTGTTTTATTGATTAATAAAAAACGGTTAACATTCGCGTGACTATGATCTACATTACGCTAATGCAATTTATCTTTGAAATATACTGCGTTTAAAACATGAACCATATTTCGCATTCTATACTAAATATTATACTCATAACACCAACATTTTCTACGCAAATGTTGGCATTGCATCCTTTTGCAGAAGAAAAAACAAGAGCGAACTACATTTTGTGCCAGTGAAATCTTCTATGCAACTCGCTCGACTTCCAGTGCAAAGGTCACGGGATCAACTCGTCAGCAAGTCATGATAGGGGGCCTGAGCACATTTGCTTACAAAGAGGTCACTTTTGCTCCCGTGGCGCGCACTCTCCATGCAAAAGAGTTGCCACCGCGCTCCACTGCCCTTAGCTCCAGCCCCCCGGCTCCAGCCCCCCGGCCCCAGCCCGCCCGGCCCCAGCACCGGCCAGCCCCCGCCCCAGCCCCCCGGCCCAGCCCCCCGGCCCCAGCCCCGGCTCCCAGCCCCCGGCTCCAGGCCCAGCCCGGCCCACTCCAGGCCCCCGGCTCCAGGCCCCCGGCATCCAGGCCCCCGGTTCCAGGCCCCCGGCTCAAGGCCCCGGCTCAGCCCCCGGCTCCCGACCCCGGCTCCAGGCCCCCGGCTTCCAGGCCCCCGGCTCCAGGCCCCCGGCTCCAGGCCCCCGCTCCAGGCCCCCGGCTCCAGGCCCATCCGGCTCCAGCCCTCCCGGCTCCCAGCCCCCGGCTCCAGCCCCGGCTCCAGGCCCCCCGGCCTCAGGCCCCGGCTCCAGGCCCCCGGCTCCAGGCCCCCGGCTCCAGGCCCCCGCGGCTCCAGGCCCCGGCTCAGGCCCCCGGCTCCAGGCCCGCCTCCAGGCCCGGCTCCACGGCCCCCGGTCCAGGCCCCTCCGCCGGCTCCAGGCCGCCCGGCTCCAGGCCCCCGGCTCCAGGCCCGGCTTCCAGGCCCCGGCCCTCCAGGCCCCGGCTCCAGCCCCGGCCCCAGCCCCCCGGCCCCATCCCCCCGGCCCCAGCCCCCGGCCCAGCACCCCCGGCCCCAGCCCCGCTCCCAGCCCCCGGCCCCAGCCCCCCCGGCCCAGCTCCCGGCCCCAGCCCCTCGGCCCAGCCCCCCGGCCCAGGCCTCCCGGCTCCCTAGGCCCCCGGCTCCAGGCGCCCGGCTCCCAGGCCCGGCTCCAGGCCCCCCGGCTCCAGGCCCCCCGGCTCCAGGCCCCACTTGCTTCCATTATTCGCTCACTCCTCTTTCCACACTCCATTTGTAAAATGTGTCCCGGCGGGATCCAGGTAGCAGCCTGTTGGCGTACTTGGTGGGGGTGCGGATAAAGTCGAAAACTTGGGTGCCCACCCCAGGGTGAATTCTCCCTGGTAGAACAAGTCATAGTGTGTTGTAGACCACGCAGGGTATCTATTACTACTTTCTTCAAATCTTCCAATGAGCTCTCTTCTTACTAAATCTCTCCCCCAACTTCTCATTTGTCCTCTTCTACACCGTCTCCAACAGCACCTACGATACCATTACAATATTTTTCCACTCTCCTATCTTTATTCCCTTCGTGGTTGCTTGTCTCCTTTCTCCCTCGCTATTGCGCATCCTGTGTTAATTGCACGTATTTAATTCAGCTTACACACCTCCATCTCCATCGTTTTGCTTGCACTCTTCGAACGTTATCGTTCACCCGGCTCCCGCGTGGCTCTTGCATGCGGTCTGCGCGTGTTCCTTCCTTTGCATGCGTCAACCCATTCTCGTCGTTCCTATGTGTGTTTAGGAACCTCTGACAGCTTCATAGCTCCCCCACTCCGCGCAGCCCAGATTTCCGTCGTCAGACCTTTTTCTTCCCGCAACCTTTCACTTCACTACTCCCGCCACTTCCCTCCTTACACCTCCGCTTCCTGGGTTGCGCCAACTCTGATTTCTTCGCGGCGTCAAACCTCCTCCTTCGTTCCGACTTGCACGAACTTTTAACGCTCTGTCAGCCGCCGCTGTAGGTCCCGTGCGTTCCCCCTGGTCGGCGCCACCCCAGCCACCCCTTGCAACACCTGCCTCTTCCGCCTCTTCAGTTATTTGCCACTTGCCACCTCTGGCATCTGGACCGGCTGAGGAAGTTTTTGCACTACAATGTTTCGCTGTTCATTGCTCGTTCTTATATAGTAACCCAGTGCATGCGTGCGTTCGTGCATGCGCCACTCACGGACCCCGCCAATGGAGTCTGTAGTCCCGCAGTGGACCCCCCCCCCATGAGGTGTCACTCGACTCACCTTTATCTCTTGGTGGGGAACTGACCACCTTTCTGTTCCAAGATACATCTAGGATATTCTAAGAAATTTCTCTAAAATCCAGTTTGCTTAGTAAACAACTAAAGAGTTTTGGGTAACTTAAGACACACTCTCATATTGCCCTTACCGACAGAATTCTTATACTCAGTGTCAATGCTTTCGGCACTACATTTCGCACGCAATTAAGAATTATTATTGAGGCTCCAAGGAAAAGGCCATTAAATATTTGTTATTCACATGTTTTGTTATGTAGCACTAATATTTTGTATGGTCTTGGTATGATGTAAAGAACTGTTGCACTGAATATACGAGTATACTATACTGTGTTATAGTAGTGTTTGTGAAGATCTGTTTATTTTAAAATATTTCTTTTATTTCCGAGTTACAAAGAAGAATTTAATTTGTTAGTCATGAGTAGAGTGCGTGCTACGTTTTGAAAAAAACGGTTCATCGGTTTTGTTCAGCTGCATTTATACTGCTGCAAGCCCCTGGTTATTAATATAATAATAATATAATAATAATAATATAATAATTACGTCTGATTGACATAGCCATTCCCCTCTCCCACAATAATACACCCAGCAAATACAAGAATCTGGCAGGTGAACTAAAGAGAATTTGGAAAGCCAAGAAAGTTAATATTTGACCCATCGGCATTTCGGCCACAGAACTTATTTCTAAAAGCGCGAAAATACGCTTGGAAATCCTTCAATTCGAAAACCACTTATCCAAAATGCAGAAATCTGCTTGCTGTACTGGACACTTCCCAAATTGTGGAGTTCTTGGGAGGCGAGCTTGATTGAACTTTCCACAATTACCGTTTCACAGTTTCCAAGAACACAATTACTATATATATATATATATATATATATATATATAGTAATAAATAGTTTATCTCGCATGTGTTGTGATGTGTAAATTAATTGTCATCTGATTAAAAAAAATGTAGTTTGTAATGAGTCTTGAATTTAATTCCGATGTATTTATGTAATGTCAATACTGCTGATATAATAAATCAATAAAAATAATAATAGAGATATTAAATATTAATAATACATTCGCCACCCGAATTGACATGACCACTGCCTTCGAAACGCCCGCTCCCCGTCGCCCCCTGTCAGCGCGGCGCCCGCGGCGGGGCTCGCGGGCGAGGAGCGCGCTGGGCGCGGGGGCGCGGCTGCGGCGGCGGCGCAGCGTGCGCCGGGTGGCCGCTCGCAGCGATCTGCGCAACAGGGTGGCTCCGCCGCTCCGCCCCGCCCCGTGCGCCCGCCCCGCCCCGCCGCCCGCCCCTCGGCGCCCCTTCCTTCTTGTCCCCGGTGCGTTCGAGAGAGGCGCGAGGAGGCGCAGTCAACACGTGTCCCCGCAGCCTCCTCGCTTCTCACGCGGTCGCCGCCCCCGGGCGACGGCCCTGCGACCCGACGCGGGCCAAGAGGCACGCCTTTCCCCTTTGCGACTACTGTTGCACTTCTGTTGGTCCCCTTCGTCTGCTTTTGGACTCATTTACCTTCTTCTTTTGGTCGCGTTCACCTTCTTCTCTTGGTCGCGTTCACCTTCTTCTCTTGGTCGCGTTCACGTTCTTCTCTGGGTCGCGTTCATCTTCTTCTCTTGGTCGCGTTCACCTTCTTCTTCTCTTGGTCGCGTTCACCTTCTTCTTCTCTTGGTCCGAAGTAAGGTGAACCTGGACCAAGAGGAGAAAAGAAGGTGAACGCGACCAAAGAAAGAAGAAGAAGGTGAACGCGCCAAGAGGAGATAAGAAGAAGGTGAACGGCGAAGAGGAGAAGAAGAAGGTGAACGCGACCAAGAGAAGAAGAAAGGTGAACGCGGACCAAGAGAAGAGAAGGTGAACGCGACACAAGAAGAAGAAGAAGGTGAACGCGACGAAGAGAAGAAGAGGTGAAGCGACAAGAGAAGAGAAGGTGAACGGACCAAGAGAAGAAGAGTGAACGCGACCAAGAGAAGAAGAAGGTGAAGCGACAAGAAGAAGAAGTGAACGCGAACAAGAAAAGAAGAAGGTGAACGCGACCAAGAGAAGAGAAGGTGAAGCGACCAAGAGAAAAGAAGAAGTGAACGCGACCAGAGAAGAAGATGAACGCGACCAGAGAAGAACGTGAGCGACCAGAGAGAGAAGGTTGAACGCGACCAAGAGAAGAAGGTGAACGCGACCAAAGAAGAAGGTAAATGATGTACAAAAGCAGACGAAGGGGACCAACAGAAGTGAAAACAGTAGTCGCAAAAGGGAAAGGCGTGCTCGTTGCCCGCGTCGGTCGCAGGGCGTGCCGCGGGGCCGGGACCGCGTGAGAAGCGAGGAGGCTGCGGGGACAGTGTTGACTGCGCCTCTCGCGCCTCTCTCGAACGCACAGGGGACAAGAAGGAAGGGGCGCGAGGGCGGGGGGGCCGGGGGGGGCGGGGCACGGGGCGGGGGAGCGCGGGAGCCACCCTGTTGCGCAGATGATGCGAGCCCGGCCACTCGGCCCGGCGCGCGCGCCAGGCGCCCGGGCGCGCCCGCCGCGGCTCCCTTGCGTGGCCGCGCGGCGCGCGGGTGACGGGCCGACGGGGAGGCGGTTCGAGAGGCAGTGGTCATGTCAAGTCGGGGTGGCGAATGTATTATTAATATTAATATCTCTATTATTATTTTATTGATTTATTTATTCAGCAGTATTGGACATTACTAAATAATGGATTAAAATTCAAGACTCTATTAAACTACATTTTTTTTATCAGATGACAATTAAATTTACACATCACAAACTGCGAGATAACTATTTATTACTATATATATATTATATATATATATTATATATATATATATATATATATATATATATAGTATTGTTTCTTGGAAACTGTGAAGGTAATTGTGAAAGTTAATCAAGCTCGCCTCCCAAGAACTCTCACAATTTGGGCAAGTGTCCAGTACAGCAAGCAGATTTCTGCTTTTGGATAAGTGGTTTTCGAATTGAAGATTTCAAGCGTATTTTCGCGCTTTTAGAAATAAGTTCTGTGGCGAAATGCGATGGGTCAAATTTTTTGTTCTGGGCTTTCCAAATTCTCTTTAGTTCACTGCCAGATTCTTGTATTTGCTGGGTGTATTATTTGTGGAGAGGGAATGGCTATGTCAATGAACGTATTATTTATATTATTATTATTATATTATTATTATTAATTAATAACAGGGGCTTGCAGAGTATAAATGCAGCTGAACAAAACCGATGAACCGTTTTTTTCAAAACGTAGCACGCACTCTATCTCATGACTAACAAATTAATTCATTCTTTTGTAACTCGGAAATAAAAGAAATATTTAAAAAATAACGATCTCACAAACCACTACTATAACAGTATAGTATATACTCGTATATTCAGTGCAACAGTTCTTTACATCATACCAGACCATACAAATATTTAGTGCTACAATAAAAAAACAAATGTGAATAACAAATATTTAATGGCTTTCCTTGGAGCCTCAATAATAATTCTTAATTGCGTGCGAAATGTGTGCCGAAAGCATTGAACATGTAAGAATTCTGTCGGTAGGGAAATATGAGAGTGGTGTCTTAAGTACCCAAAACTCTTTAGTTGTTTACTAAGAAACTGGATTTTTAGAGAATTTCTTAGAATATCCTAAGATGTATCTTGGAACAGAAGGTGGTCAGTTCCCCACCAAGAGATAAAGGGAGTCGAGTGAGACCTCATGGGGGGGGGTATGCGGATACAGAATCCATTGGCGGTGGTCGTGAGTGGCGCACAGATGCACGCAACGCACGCATGCACGGCGTGGGGTATGATATAAGAACGAGCAATGAACAGCGAAACATTGTAGTGCAAAACTTCCTCACCGCGTCCAGATGCCAGAGGTGGCAAGTGGCAAAATAACTGAAGAGGCGGAAGAGGCGGTGTTGCAGGGTGGCGGGTGGCGCCGACAAGGGGGAACGCACGGGACCTACAGCGGCGGCTGACAGAGCGTTAAAAGTTCGTGAAGTCGGAACGAAGGAGGAGTTTGACGCCGCGAAAATCAGAGTGGCGCAACCCAGGAAGCGGAGGGTGTAAGGAGGGAAGTGGCGGAGTAGTGAAGTGAAAGGTTGCGGGAAGAAAAGGTCTGACGAGGAAATCTGGGCTGCGCGGAGTGGGGGAAGCTATGAAGCTGTCAGAGGTTCTAACACACATAGGCAAAGACGAGATGGGTTGACGCATGCAAGGAGGAACAGCGCGCAGAGCATGCAAGAGCCACGCGGAGCCGGGTGAACGATAACGTTCGAAGAGTGCAAGCAAAACGAGGAGAATGGAAGTGTGTAAGCTGAATTAAATACGTGCAATTAACACAGGATGCAAATAGCGAGGGAGAAAGGAGAACAAGCAACCACGAAGGGAATAAAGATAGGAGAGTGGAAAAATATTGTAATGGTATCGTAGGTGCTGTTGGAGACGGTGTAGAAGAGGAAAATGAGAAGTTGGGGGAGAGATTTAGTAAGAAGAGAGCTCATTGGAAGAGAATTATAGGAAGAAAGTAGTAATAGATACCCTGCGTGGTCTA
>BOPP01000065.1:3476775-3500150 GCA_017312745.1 Gryllus bimaculatus | reverse complement strand
AATAGTCATCTAGAATTCACCATACACCGCGGATGAATCCTATCAATATCAAAAAGGTGAACGCGGACCAAGAGAAGAAGAAGATGAACGCGACCAAGAGAAGAAGAAGGTGAACGCGACCAAGAGAGAAGAAGAAGGTGAACGCGAGCCAAGAGGAGAAGAAGAAGGTGAACGCGACCAAGAGGAGAAAGAAGAAGGTGAACGCGGACCAAGAGAAGAAGAAGATGAACGCGACCAAGAGAAGAGAAGGTGAAACGCGACCAAAGAGAAGAAGGTGAACGCGACCAAGAGAAGAAGAAGGTGAACGCGACCAAGAGGAAAGAAGAAGGTGAACGCGACCGCCAAGACGAAGAAGAAAGAAGAAGTGAACGCGACCAAGAGAGAAGAAGAAGGTGAACGCGACCAAGAGACGAAGAGAGGTGAACGCGACCAAGAGAAGAAGAAGAAGCGTGAACGCGACCAAGAGAAAAAGAAGGTAAACGCGACCAAGAAAGAAGAAGGTGAACCCGACCAAGAGAAGAAGAGTGAACGCGGACCAAGAGAGAGAAGGTGAACGACTTCTTCTTCTCCTCTTGGTCGCGTTCACCTTCTTCTTCTCCTCTTGGTCGCGTTCACCTTCTTCTTCTTCTTCTCTTGGTCGCGTTCACCTTTGAATTGATAGGATTCATCCGCGGTGTATGGTGAATTCTAGATGACTATTTAAGTCGATAGTTTTGTGATTTCTTCGGGAAGTATCAGGCGAATGCTGATGTAGAACCCTAGCAAATTGGCCATGGACCACGCGTCGTCTTTCCTTCCTGCCCTTAGAGCTATCGCCTCCCCTCACCAATGCCCCCCATTTTTATGCCACACGCCACCGCATGTGTCGGGAGACCAGTCGGGGGCTTAGAGCTACTCCCGGCTGGGGGGGGGGGGCGCCCCGCTGGGGAATCCCCGCATGGCTTCGACAAGCGGACTCGCGTTTTAGATTCAGTAAAACATCACCACCTCCTGCGATACAAGATGACTACACTTACGAGACTAATAACCACAGCCGTTGGCGCGCCCAGGAAAACCATCAATCATCTCCTACTTTCTCCTAATTCTTGATCAGTCTCTAAAAGTATTTTCGCGTTCAAATATCAGATAAATGGTAAATTGAGAAGTAATGTATCTCCAAAGGTTGATGTGATGTTGCTTTGTCATTTTGATGCGATGATCTGCCTCCAACCCTGGTGAAGAGTGATGTACTTCGCTGCCGACTGCGTTAGTTTTGTTGTTGACTCTTTCCAGCTGTATCTACGTCGCTATTGGAGAAGATGAGATATCAGGAAATACTTTTTTATTTTTTAAAATAGTCATCAAATGAAAGTTGGCATTGTGGTACACATAAAGTAAATTATGATAGGAGGATTTCAATAATCGTGCTGTTAACGGTCGCAAATAACACACAATTGTTGAAATCCGCCTATCATAATTTACTTAATGTTCCCCAATGTCCACTTTCATTTGATTATTTTTATTACAAAAAATAGTTAAAAGTATTTTCTGATATCCCGTCTTCTCCAATAGCGACGTAGACGCCGTTGGCGGAGTCTACAACACGCAGGCCTTGCACCTGAGAAGCTCTTTTCGCGGTGAAGCCACGTCTTAGTGCTTAGACGGGCGCCAGGTGTCTGCGGCAACGCGACATTATCTTCAACAAACATTGTTCACTGCAATATTTTTCATCGCGGTCGTTAAAATAAATCCCCCACTAGATTTATGACCCATATTATACCTTGAACAATACTTCGATCGATAGGAATGAAAGCTCTTTAGACGTCCCGTAAAAGGATATGTAGTGACAGGACCTTTATGTGAGCTTGTACTTGCAACATTGTGTGTTGTTGTTTACATCTTCATATCAGCAACTGTTGTAAATGTCTGGTAAACGTAACCCTTTTGAATTGAATGCCTTATTTTACGTGGCGAGGCTCAGGCCATTAGGCCTGCTCTTCCGTCTGACCACGCAAATTTCGCTACGCTCCTTTCACCAACTAGCGGAGAAAGGAGGCATATCTTGGGCGAGAAACCGGCGATTTTGAATTTAGCTCAGAGGCGTCATTTAGGCTTGAGGATCTTTTACATGCAAGTAAATCTACGAACATGGGACAGCCGGCTTTACTTCCTCCACAGCAGCGCCACTACGCCGCTCGTGTGATTACCTCTATTTAAACCAATGCTTAGACGCGCCACTCGGAAGCGCTGTTGGATGGCGCCATGTAAAGAGACCCTTACAGTGGTGGTATTTCTACGAAATGCATCTGTTGAGTTCGTGCGCTGGGATTTTCGAGAACACATTTTAATAATATAATATCTGCACCGCAGCCTCACGCGTTATCGGCGCCCCCAAAGCATCCGCGCAAACGAAGTTCTAATTCGCCCACGTCCCCTCCCGCCGTCCCACCCCCTTTGCATATCTCTCTCTCTCTCTCTCTCTCTCTCTCTCTCTTGCGCAAGCATACGCACGGAGCCTCTCCCTGCGTGCGCACGCACGCACGCAACGCACGCAGGGCCGGTTTGCGGGTGCGAAGCGGTGCGCCGTGTGCGTCGGCGCGGGAGCGGTTGGCGCTAGTCCGGGCGGGGCGTGGGGCGGGCGGGGTGGGGAAGGGTGGCGGAGGAGGGGCAGGTGCCGAGGCGCCCTCTCCCTCCGGCCTGGAGCCAAAGCGTGGGCGGGCGCGAGACACTTGCTCCACTGCAGGAGCCGCGGCGATTGGGGGCGAAATCCGGATAGTCGGGGGTTTTCAAAATTCTCGAGAAAGCAAAGAGTTAGAATTGCGTTCCTGACAAAGCTGCAAAGCAGTGACTGTTATCGTTTGCAAAAATTGAATAATACGCAGAGTTCCAAAAGTACATAAAAACCATATAATTTGTAATTAGCATGTCATGTAGTTGCTAGAGAATTTCGTTAATTCTTAGGGAATACCCGTGGAATTTATAAATTTTGCTCTCTGCATTTCAATAATGTAATGGAAGTTCTGCGAGTTATTCTGTGCAAAAGCAGTAAGAATCTGTCAACTAGTGTTTCCAGTGAACTTGTTACTATATTGCTGAAAAAGTAATTAGAAAAGAAATTCGCACTTAGTACTCAGCTCGCATTTTCGCGAAAATGATAATTAATTGTTTCACCTTTACACAGTTCAGCATTAATTGAAATGAAAATTGAATTGTTTTCGCTTTCAATGCTAATAAAATATGTTTATTCCAAATACGAGGCAATAGTCATGGCAACTATTTTTTTTCTACAAGAAGCGTTTTCGATCGCACAATTTTATTTGTTCCGTGAAAGAAATGGGATAGTGAGGTGTGTTCATATCAACATATGATTCTGTGTCTCTAGTGGCTCTATTAGAGCAGAGAGCGACACAAATTCAGATGTCAGACTACTCCGTGCGAGATGAATGCAACCTTTTTAGAGCATGGCTCATACATCTCATACACACCTTTCTCCATGGGAGAAATTCTCGAGAATGTCACAGGGAATTGGTGGAAGCTATTGGGAACAATGTCCCATGCCGGGCAGTCGCGAGGACAGGAGAGTTTCTGCCAGGACGCGTAGAAGACCTGTGTGTGTGTGTGTGTGTGTGTGTGTGTGTGTGTGTGTGTGTGTGTGTGTGTGTGCGCGCGTGCGCGGACCGATCTGGCACGAGAGCTAATCGAGCATCTACCTAAACTGGGCTTTGGAACGAGAATGTAATGCCTTTGGCATGTTGTGAACTCGAATGTGCTAAAATATTTTGGAACATGGAACAAGTTCTGTCATTTCAAATACCTTAATAAATATGAGAAACTCAATTTTGGTGTTTCGTTGAATGTGCATGCACTTAGTTCATGCCTTGTCCTTTCATGTGTATATTTCACATTTTCCACCCGTGCTCGTATTCTCGCAAACAAAGTAGTTGCCATGATTTATGCTTCAACCCTCGTATTCTAGGTTTTCACACAATTCAATTGTTTCCCTTCCATCACAACCTTCGTCAAATTGTCATCCATTTACGATTCTAAACCATTTTGATTTAACATAATTTTTAATTGTTCATATGTCTTCTCAAATCTTGGATGAGAAAGCATTTTGATTAAAGTTCGTAACTACGATAAGAAATTTTGTAAATATTGGTATGTACTGAAAAGGGTTCATCTCCAGTTGTAGGTGTTGATGCACTAAAATACTAATGTTTGTTTTTTCTTTTCAGGTAAGGGAGATAAGACATACAAGGCGAACAGCATTTTATATAGTACAACTTTTATCACGTAAGTAAGAGAAACGTATATTCTTAAACGCATATGAATAATATTAACTAAAAGATTTTAAGTAAAGCTGATAGATAGTAAGTAAAGTCAATAAAACGGTGCACATTTTATATAAAGAATTTTAAATTTTCTGTGGCGGCGTCATGTACTGCCGACATAAAATAGCAAGTGATGTCGATGCTAAATGTATCTGAATTTTTATAGAACCACCCATTTTATATTCATTTACACTTTTCTATTGAAACTATTCAAATGTAAAGTTAGCATTAATTAACATGGATTTTGAGATCCTATGAGATCTGTCAGTGTTTTATTTCAAGTTCAGAAAGAAACAGTTGTACAATAATTAATATGTTTTTAAACATTTTGTTTTACATTTTGACATGCACAAGAGTCCCAAGAAAATATCGGACCTCGGTAAACAAAATGTGGTACGTGTTTTTATCCAACATTTTACAATTATGGACATGTATATGTACGTATATGTGTGCCTGTAAGGTAATTTCTTACAATCAACTACTTTGACATATTTAGATACGATTTACCTTTCTGCGCTCGATTTTTCACAACGCGTTGTGACGGCAACGGCTCTTTGCAACGGCAACGGCCCGTTGCAACGGCTCTTAGTACACTACCGATTTCTGGGGGTTTCGGAACGTGACACACTGTGACCAGTGCGTAAGATTTACCTAAATTATCTAAAATACATTTGCTCATTTTGATATTTCTCTTCTGGTTGTTACCCCTGAACAATCCCGCATGCACTGATGTTCAGCAGGTACACGAAATCTCTGCGGCTGCGTCAGAACGTAACCTGATGATCAGGCACAAGGAGCCTGAAAACCATGGACAAATTTAATGATGTAACTTCGGTCATTAGAAATTTTCGCTCACATGTTCATTGACGAAAAGTTAACATTTTCGACCTCTCAACATTCTTTCGCAGTTTCTAACATAAATTTTGGGACACACTGCACTTGGAAATATTTTACGGACTCATTTAGTACGTGTTTAGGATACTACCAAATTTGCTTAATAAAGATTACGTATGATACTAAATGAAAAGATAGGATCATCAGCAATATTTTCTAGGATGAGGTAATTGAGAAAACACCCGAAATCATTTTGCGGCAACATTTTACTACTTTAACGTAACAATGAAATCTAGTTAAGATTCTGGATGCCGTCGTAAATATAACGTATCAAAATTTGAGTGTATGCTACGATCTTATGAAGGGCCCCGGCAGTGCTTCGTCATGACTACTTTAAATGGCAGGACATTTTCCTATTTCTAGATCTATTTTTGAATTCTGAGTTGTTTTATTGGTCTCACATATTTGGTTTAAAAGTGAAACTTTTTATTGTGTTTCTAAAGTTCTGAACGTTTCAGACTCACATTAACATTGTCTCGCCACATGTTTTTGCCTTTGTATTCGTTACATGCAACCAACATATTCGTAGAACAGCTTTATGCCTTTTTTAATATTCACTGAATTTTTACGATTACCTACTTTGATAGCTAACATTTGAGACTGTGCTCACCAATGACTACAGTAACCGAATATTTGTTAATATACTGAAACCTATTTCATTGAAGGCCGTTCATTTCTTTTATTTCTATTTGTATTTATTATATAAAAGAATTGACTTTTTTGTGGATTTGTAACAATACACATTTTACACATTAGCGCGATTTTTTATCTTGGCATCCCTCATTTCATTAGAAATACCTGTTTTATGAATGGTTCTCATAAGTTATTGTGAGCTACGAATTAGCTGTAACTTAGTACTGTAAGTTGTACTGTAAAGTTAAAATCCTTAAGGGATGTTTAGCCGTTGACAATGACTTTCCGTACTTGTTGCATTATGTCGATATAACAGTATCATATTACAAACAGTGATTTACTTGCAAATGGTGATAATTCTCGCTTTCGAACAAACAATCCAAAATCACAATAGATTCCCACTTGACAAAAGTCTTGATGTGTAAAACTTATTTGTGAGAATTTTCAAATACTCTGAAAAAGCAGGGAGAGGAACATTGTTATACTACATCTTTAAATCATTTTCCCCTCGGTATTCAATACAGAAATATAATGATGACATAATAGTGTTTGTACATTGTAGGTGAATTCTAAGACGAGGCTGGGCTCAAATATCTTACAAGTTAATCGCAAATATCAAGGAGTTCTTTGCTGCGAACAATGACAAATGAATCAGAGCATATAATGCTCTTCAGTCTTCAGTGGAGGGGAGGCATGCAATCAATTCATTTTTTTAGTATTTCATGTTTTTTCTCTGAATGAGGATTTGTGATTAAGTTTACATTTTCAAATCCTGGTTCGCCACAATATGTGAAAATGTTGCAGAATCATCCACACAAAGGCCACCAATGAAACAACGGAAGACTTTGTAAACACGTGTGACACTACAGACACGTTCGCTGTGCATAGATCCGTGCCGCAGGCTGTGCCTTCCGGTCGCAACAGCTTTTTGTTTGGAATGCGCGTCATCTGGCGGAGAGAGCCGGCGCTGATGTGAGAAGCGCCAAGGCTACAAGGCAGTTGCGGATTGCGGGGGCGGACTAGGACGCGGCCGCCGCCCCCTTGACCCACCTTCCGTCACGCCCCTCCCCCCTCCTCCCCCCTCCTCACCCCGCAGCGTCCACGCACGCGGCAGCCACGGGTTTTCTTTTCAGCACTCTTGCATGGGAACTAGCACGTACTTTCACAGTATTTAGACTCGAAAGTGTTACTTTGATGTACGGGTACTGCAAACTAGTCTTGGCCTTATAAAACAATCGTATTCTGCAAAGTAAACAAAATACTAGACCAACGAGAATTAACATATCTGCAGCCTCGTACATTGGGAATAATCCCAAGAGAACGTTTGGGTAAGATTCCAAAAAATCGTAATAAAATAATGAAATAGGCGGTTTCATACGTTTCCGGCCTGCCCAAGATATCGCTTCTGAATGAGAAAACATTGTGAGCAATTTATTATCATATCTGTAGATGTGATGCTATAATGTTGGCCGACATATCTAATTTTTATGGAAAGGGGTACGTGAGTTGCATGCGGTGTGTGATATGTCATGGTGGTTAGCTTCTTCACGACAACGCACCTGCACTTCTACTCCGATTACAAAGAGTGTGAATGTCTTCAAAGAATTGAACCATTTAGATTACAGTCCAGATTGGGCACGCTGCGACGTCTACCACTTATCAAAACTGAAGAAAACTTTCGGGGAAGAAGTGTCAGACAAGTTTTGAGCTAAAAGAAGAATTTGACTACTTTGCGAACAAAAATTTGGAGTATTATTTCAACGGCCTAAAAATGTTAATATTCATGATATACAGATGTGAAAAGTTGGTTTGACTAAAGGACTATTAAGTTGAAAAGTTACGTAATTTTTTACTCTCTTACCCTTACGAATGTATTTTGCAAAATGAGAAAGTTATGTAATCATGCGCCGGAAAACGGGGAATTTTCGGCAGAAAAAATCTTATTGCCCTGTCCTGGTAATGAAAAAGTGGATAAATGTTGATGCTATATTATAGTAAATTACTTTCTTTTAACACGTTGTGTAACCAGAATCGATGTTTTGTGGGCCTTTAATGCCGAAAAATAGATTGACGGCAAAACGTATGTCCGTCTGTCTCCGTCCGTCCGCTAACTCCTAAGCCGTTCTGCCGATTTTCTCAAAAATTGATATTCCCCGATCGATCTCAACGAACTCAAGGCTTTGGGAGTTTCAATCGATTTTTGTGGGTACTTTAAATGAATCCTCAAAAAAGTCTCATTCGATGAAATTACAGAAACTTTAATATTGAAGATATATTTTCCATAATGAAATCTGTTGTTTTGACAAGTTTTCGAGTAATTTTTGCGCGAAATGTATGCAATTAAATTTCCGCTCTAAATTTTTTCTTTACATTTTCTCCACATGTCTAATAAGGGGCGGTAAAAAAATATGGTACTAGTCTTATTTTGGGGCATCACTCGGTTTTCGAAAATTGCAAAAAGTTAAAATTTCAAAACTAGAAATCGAAGATAGATACTTTTGCCTCAGACAAGGACTCTTGTAAATAAAAGCTCTTTAAAAGAGGCCATGGCGATTGTTTGAAAAAATTTATAGCTAAGGCTGCTAAGCATTGCAAGCAACGACTGAATTCGACTCAACTGAAAAGCTGGTTTCGAAAATCCGCCATCGTTGGGACTTGAGCCAGACTCTTGCATTTTGTTTGCGTGCAGTTGTAAATGAATAAGCACTTCCGGTAGCGGACGTTTTTACAGAGTTCTATAGAATTCTAAGAAAGTGATCGTTGTCATTTCCGTTGCTCTTCAGTAGTAGGAAAGGTTCTATTAAATAGTAATAGATAGGTGAGAATGGTAAATTGAATATTGTTGAATAACATTTGATTTTTTATGTTAATCATATTGATTAACCACAATTTAAACACAATTAACGTAATTTCAAAGACGTATTCATGGAGAACGTTTTATTCTTGGGCATAAATATGAAGTGGGTTTATGTAGGTATTGCAGCAAAAACATTAATTTTGGGTCACGATATACGAAGGTAAGAGTTTTTTCTTTACGAAACACATGCAGAGTTGGTAATTAAAGTTTGTCAACTAGTAACTAGGCAACTAAATGACCATATTTCCCAGTAATTAAAGTGTATCTGAATATCATAGAACTCTGCCACACATTGTCGGTTGCAAAGCTTGTTGATGGAAGTGAGTTGGGGTGCAAAGGCAATGTTAATGCACACTCGCTAGCGAGCCATTTGCTGCTCTTGCTTCAGCCCATCTCCGCTCTGTTGTTTGAGCATGTTGCGAAGGGAATAGCAGTAGTCGAGAATCGTAAATCTTTCCCTTAATGACGTTCTCCTCGTTCGTTTTGCATTTTACGCCATCAACTTTGATTTCATTTCCTGGCGCGATTGGCGTGTACATTTAGTTTCGTATTACCCTTTGAGCGCGGGGCGGAAGGAAGCATCAAGAAACTTTGGTCTCTTGTAATGAGAGCTTTATTGCTTTTCAAGTTCAAGGTAGAGGTAATTGCTGGTCTTAATTAGAAATCTCTCGCTTGCCTAGGCACGAGCAAAGAGGGAACTACGAAATGGGACCAACGAAGAACATTGGAGCGATTTCATTTTCGAAAGTGCATTTTGCTTGGTTATGTTACCCGTTAACTGAGGAATTTTCTAGTCTAAAGATTGCTTTAGAAAGGGAAATTAATGTGGTAAGAAAACTTACCTCCTCTTCGTGGCCAATTAATTAATGCCAAGCAAATAATCTCGTCTTCCCCAGCAGAGTAAAGCGCTGAGGTCTTATCTCGTCCCAACATACAGTCATGTGTTAATGCCACGACGATTTATCACGTCTCGTCCAGAAACGTCCAATGTGTTAATTTAATCACTAGTGGTCTACTGCAGCAAACATCCCGCTGCACAAAATTACTCCAAATGGATTTCCGAAAAGTAGCACGCACATTTCTCAAGAATCACAGATAAAATAATCGCGCCTAGCAACCATAAATTGAACGTTTTAACGAAAAAGGTCTTCACAAATACTCCAAGAACATATTACAGTATATCTACAGTACAACATTTTTGACACACACAATGCAAAAATGTTGCTGTTCTATGACGCAACTCTTACATTGCAAAAATTAATGGCTGCCTCTTCCTTGAATCCTTGCTGTCAGCTGTCGTAAGCTGTGACGCACTGAATATGAGAATTTAGTATGGGATACCTACAGCATTGGAATAGGCTGATTAACAAAATCAAATATTTGCATTTTTCAGTTAAATTGAGACTTTCTCATTGCTCATGAATTTTTTTCGAGTTTCTGGATACGCAACACAACCGTAGATACCACTCATATAGTCTGAGGTTACCTATTTACCTACAATTTTGCGCGCATTGAAAATTTGTAATATAGCTTAGAATATTATCTAAACATGCCGATCCGGTGACCGAGATCGCTAAGGCAGTAGTGCCGTAGGGATCTCGTACCGAAAGATCGCGGGTTCGAGTCCCACCTCGGGCATGGTTGTATTGTGTTCGTCCATTCACCCTCCTATCATCATCATCATATCAGGGAAGGCAACGGGAAACCACCCTGAATAATTTATCCGAAGGAAACCCGTTATGGGTCACCTAACTTCCGTATATGGAAGATAGGACCAAAGAAGATTATCTAAACATATCGTGACGTAATGAATATAAGCAAAACGTAGCGAAGGTTTAATCCCCGATAGTGTTATAACTCATTTTGAAGTTCTTAATACGAAAAATTCACGACACACGGGAAGAAAAATCCAAGTGTGTGACTGTCGTATCTGGTATGCGGATATGGCTCATTCTTACCTTTAGTCGGTGATTCACTCTGCTGTGTGTAGTCTCATCACTGTATACTTTATCTTTGAATATACGTGACTAAATGTCGTTTGAAACAATGACACATTGACCTCGTAGTTATGAAGATAATTATACATTAAAAAAACTTATTAAAATTTTTTGTAGATGTGTATTGAACGAAACTGTTCAAATTTGTGATATGCCATTGCGTATTACTTAATGTTTTGCGATTTAAGGCGGAAATGTGCAATAGTCAAAATTTAATCCTGTCGTAATTGACATAAATTTGTTTGAATTTATATTTTAAGAATATATTAACGGAAACGACAGGAACTTCAAATCATAGAGAACAAACACGAAAAATTATCGGAGACCAAAAAGAATTTTTGAGAGAATGCACTCCAAGAGAAGCCACCACGACTCTATGGCCGAGTGAAAATGCAACGCTCAGTGCTCAATGGTAATTCTTAATATACTTATTAATTACTGATTGATTTATCAATAAAAGAAAACACAGATACCTCTGTCTGGACCCAACCCGGTAGATGACTTAAGTGCACAAAAATCTGCTTGTTCACGAGTTGCAACAGAGTATAGTCTATTTTCAGAATATATTTGCTTCTCGGCACCCCAAATTTTGGGCCATGATACATTTATATTACTAATTTTTAATGCGCGCAGAATTTGGAGTAAACTATGTATCTTCGCGCGATATCTATGATTTTGATAGATATCATGAAAATAGGGAAAAATCGAAAAACAATTAAACAATTCGAATTTGGACCAGAAAACGCAATTTTTTTTTTGCAAATATTTACCTACTGCCTATTATCATTTTGGTCTCTTACACTGAATTCTCATATTCGGAGCATCTCTGCTTTGGACACAGCTGAAGTAATTCGGCAGCAAAGCTCCAAGGAAGATGTGGCTTGCCATTAAATTTTGCTATTTATGAGTTGCGTTATGGCACAGTAACGTTCTGGTATTCTTGGTATGTAAAGAACTTATGTATTGTGTACATACACTGAGATGACAAAAGTCAAGAGGTAACAAAATGCTAATATACAGATCGCAGAAGAATCGCGTACAAAAGGTATAAAAGGGAAGTACATTGGCGAAGCTTTCATTTGCCTTTAAGTGATTGATGTGAAAAGGTTTCTGACGTAGTTATTTTTGACGTAGCTTCACGATGGAAATTAACAGACTTTGAACATTGAGTGATAGTCGGAGCTACCCTCATGGGACATTAAATTTCGGAAATTGTTAGGAAATTCAATATTCCAGTGTCAAGAGTATGCCGAGCATGCATTATTTAAAGCATAAGCTCACACCGCGGACAATGCACGAGTCTACGGCATCGGTCACTTAATGACAGAGAGCAGCGTCGTTTGGGTAGACTTTTCAGTGCTAACGGACAAGCGACATTCAGTGTAATAACAGCCGAAATCAGAGTGGGGCGTTCTATGAATGTATGTTTGGCCATTGCGGTGAAATTTGGCTTTAATAGTCTATGGTAGCAGACGTCCTAATTCAGTATCTTTGCTACAGCATGACGTCGCCTACAGCGCCTCTCTTGGGCTTGTGACAATATCGATTCGACCACTGGAAAACTGTTTTTTTCAGATATCACGATTTCTGTTGGTAAAAGCTGATGGCAGGGTTAGAGTGTGGGGCGGGCCCCACGAAACCATGCTCCCAAGTTGTCAACAAGACACTGTGAAAGCTGGAGTGGGCTCCTTCATTGTGTGGGCTGTTTTAACGCGAAATAGACTGGGCCCTCTGATCCAACGGAACCGATCATAGACAGGAAATGGTTATTTCAGCTACTTGGAGACCATTTTCAGCAATTCATGGACTTCATGTTCCCAGACGACGATGGAAGTGTCATGGTTGACAGTGCGCCATGTCAGCAGGCCAAAATTGTTCGCGATTGGTTTGAAGAACATTCTGGACAAATGATGGAGCGAATGATTTGCCCACCCAGATCGCTCGACGTGAATTCCTTCAAACATTTGTGGGAAATAATCGAAGGGTCATTTCGTGCAGAAAATTCTTCACCAGCTCCACTTGTGCAGTTAAGGCCGCCTATGGAAGCAGCATGGCTCGGTATTTCTTGAGGGGGACTTCCAACGACTTAAGTCCATGACACGTTCAGTTGCTGCACTTCGCCCGGCAAAAGGAGGACCGACTCGATACTAAATGGTATCCCACGACTATTGTCACCTCAGTGACTGTACTACGTTATTACAGGTTTCGTAAAGACTACGTTTTGTTAAAATATTTAATTTATTGCAATGCTATACGAGAGTTTTTTATGTGATGTTTTTGTGCATTGTCGGGCTACGTTTTGGAAAGCCCATTTTGCGTAGCCTGGACAACGAAGGCGTTTCATCGCTAAGTCTTGTTGCATTCCATATGATAGCCCATTTAATAACGTTTTCACGTCCTTCTCGATGAGAGTATACAATAATCTTCTTTTGTACTTGCTGTAAATTATTTGCTCTTGGTAGTGCAGATACTTTTGTGAGAGCGCAAACTACTGATAAACGTTGTAAGTAGAATTTTTGGGTGTTTGAGGGTGAAGCCAAATAGATTCTTGCACCAGCTGAGAGTTTAGAATCAGCATTGGCGTTTCCTCTGCAATTTACTATCCGGAAGGTTCTAGGATTCGAGCCTCGACGGTGACATTAGCTAGGTCGTATTTGCACGCTGTGTCTGTAGAATTCTAACGGCCGGCTGCTCTGATCCAAAGATTTCCGTGGCTTCATCGATCAATACCAGACAATTGCCGAAACAGTACAACCTTAATAAACGGGCTGCGGACGGCGCGCAATCTTTCCTTCCTAATTTGTGTCCCATCATCTTGTTTTCACTGACTGACACACAAACACACACATATTTTCACATGCACCTTTCTACCATACATTTCGGATAATCTTATCCCAGCCGAGGCAGTGCCTCGCTAGAGAAGATAGCTGAATGAGGAAACATCCCAAAGTGTAGGTTGGTACCTGATCTAACTATCTAGTGTAGCAAAAACACATTCACGGCCACAACATGCACTACCTGACGGTAAAATGATCATAGATATTATCGCGATCTGGGATCTAGTGATTCAAGTGTATTTCGCAACGAAGTATTTACTTTGGCTGTTCTCTTCGTCCATCGGGTATAATATCAATCGGTATTGATATAAAGCGGTGAGCAAGATCATAAAACCTTCCCTGCGCTGGGCAGTTGCAGTTGGCAACAGACCTACGACCTATGTGACATAATTTGCTGCCAAATATTTACTTTAAATAAGGCACACTCACTAACAGATAATCTATCCAGATAGAGGCATTAAACCTTTTCAAGAAATGTCGCTGCTTCGGTTAAAAATAAGTTGGATTCTGTTTTGATTTTGGAGATTTTATTACAAAAAATATTGTTTCGGTTGACTTTTGAGACTTGAAGTCACGAATCCTCGCATCTGGGTGCGCGAGCTGTGCAATTCTGAGTTTAGAACAAAAATTTAACTTTTTTTATTTGCTAAGCTATACTAAATGCAAATTTACAACAGAAAGTTCACAACTCAATGCAGTTACGTTCACTTGCTGTCAGAGGACTATCATAGATTACGGGTAGTTATCACAATTTTTCTATTTAGTGAACCTCAACCTCTAATTTATTGAAATTAACCTAGCAACTAAGCTTTAGTTTCTTCAGAAATTTGAGACACGTTTTTAAAGTTTTCAAAAGCAATACTTACATTTCTGAAGAATTCGATAAAACAGGAGAGAATACTTTACATTTTGTATTATGATACTTCAAAAACGCTCGAACCCAGGAATCAGCTGTTTTATTATAATTATTTAATCGTTATAATTAGCACTAAATTATGAAGCACTTTTAAATAACCGAACTTCTTTCATCCGGTTACGGATCTCACAATATATGTAATAAAAAAATAACCATTTTCTGTCTCGCTATTGAAATGTTCGGTTTCCGTTTGATGCCTTGATGCAGTTGGATGGCGATTGCACTGCTGATTCAGGAAGACTGCGGAAGAGGGCTCTGAGGGCGGAATTCACTGCAGTGCAGAGCGAGTGAAGGGGTTTGCAGCCCCAGGAAGGTCGGGGGGAGGGGCACAGGGCCGAAGGGGGTGACACGCCCTTAATCACCGCCTGCCACGTGGGGTTTTCGTCGCCGGTGGCCTCGACGTCGGGATAGACATCGTACGAATCTTCAGACCGCTGGACGTGGGCAGCGGTCGCCTTTACTTCTATGATCCGTTCAGGCAGCAAACAGTTTTCTTCACCTCTCTTAAGCTGGCACTACCATAATCAGTTACCAAAATACAAATGTCACTATTTATAATTATTTTTTAATTAATTGCAAAAATAATTTAATTGCAATTTTTTGGCGTAATTTAAGGTGAGATCGCTTAAGATTAAGCTGGCACTCCAGACCGGTTACCTCAAAAACAAACATGCTCTCATGTAGGACTATTTAATTGATAATTAAGCAAAACATAATTTCCGAATAATTAATGATGGTAATTAAGAATTAACCTGGCACTACCACAATCGGCTACCACAAAAAGAAATGGTTGCATGGTGGCATATCTGTTTTTGACTTAATCCATTGGGGGAGTGCCGGCTTAACCTTTAGCGAGATCACCACTAATTACCCGAAAACGTGAAGACAAATTGAATTAATAATTCCGCCATTAATCAGAAATTAAATAATTCTAAGTGGTGGTACATTTATTTTTGTGGTAACCGATTATAGTAGTGCTAGATTAAGAGAGGTGTTTTTTGACAGGTTCTAGAACAGTTAAGCGTCACCGAAGGCAGCACCGCTGTACGAAATATGTTCTTCCGCTAGCCAGATGAGCCAAGTACCAGCTGTTTCACGAGTGATGTACGTTGTTCCAATGTAGTCACTAAAAATAATATTGTAAGAATTGTTCAAAACCATGTCGAAAAGCAGACTTAAAAATGTATGCACCTGAATGACGTCATCACACCGGTGCGTACGTCAGACCATAAACACAAAATGCGAAAGAGCCTGCATTGTTTTTTTTCATCGTTCTTTAATTAAACCCGCAAAAGACTCAAGTTTAATCATAGAACAATGCACGTAAATAATATTTCTTAAAAAGGATGTTTTTAATTACTTTTCATGAATTCTAAGTTACATAAATACATACATTCATATTGCGCGTATATTCTCCAGTTGGAGTAACAAAAATAATACGGAGAATGAAGGCTCCAGCACAAGTTAGCCAACGTTTGCGAAGGAGTGCAAATTCATTCTACGCATTATATACCGACCACACCCGGGATTTTATTTGGCATCAATGAGTGTTAAAACAATATCGGAATGAGGCAGCCTCGCCTTCAGGTGAATGGCGAGGAAGTTTTGAACGTGGTCTAGTAATTGCTCGAAAAGATATTCGGGAGAGCTGACGTAGCCATAGGAGGATGAATTATGAGAGACTAGAAATAACATATTAACTTAATTTTGATGTACATTTTGTATACAGAGGATTCTACTTAATTCGGAGTGAGATAAACCGCACTTTCTCATAATTTATAAAAAACAAATTGTAATAGAAATCAATGCTAACTTTAGGAATAATTAGAATTATGGAAGGGTACTTTCTTGTAAGTGAGGATATTCAAAATTCCAAGTAAAAATACAAGTTTTAATTACTAATGAGAACGTGATTTAATTGTTTGTCCTAAAATAGTCATGCAAATCAACATGGTCTTCATTTCTGAAAAATGATGTCAACTTGCATTTTTCCAACAGGATTTTGAATTGTCACTAAGTAAATTATGTGTATAAGAAGAGATTGGTGATAAAGTGATCTTTATACACATATCTCACAGTGCATAAATGCGTTGTTTGTTTCTGTGCACATCGCCTGGTCATTTTCCTTCAGTGAAGTGAACGTTTTATTCCGTGATGTGGCGATGTTCCTCTCCCGCTGGGTACTGAAATTCGGCACCAATGTACACGTCGGCATGCAGGGGATTTCCCTCCCCAGGTATCATCCCTAGGCAGACACCGCCCAACCAGGAAAAAATCTAATCTCCCGACATGTGTGGTATTGTAGTGCATGTAAGTAAGAATTGAGGGTAAAGACGAGGATGAGAAAGGAACGATCGCGCGCGCAGTAGCGCATTTGTTGTGGTTCTCCAGTATTTGCCTGGTATTCATTGAAGAAACAACGGAAAAGTATCGATTAAAGAAGTCGGTAGAAGTTAGTTTTTCTCCAGGCAGCGGCTGAATTCGACCTAGCCAGCGACGGAAATCCGCATCTGTTGGGACTCGAACTTCTCTCCTGGTAGGAAACTGCAGAGTCAGTGGTAATGCTGCCTCTGAGCCTATTCAGAAGGTTTAATGTTCATGGAACGTTTCACACTTATGAAGTTCTAATGCCGAAATATTAAACGTTCAGTTGGTGTGTTGTGTTATGTTTAACATCTCAGAGAAAATGTTTATGAATTTTAACATTGAATGATTCAATTTCCTCAACTTTCTCTTGGAATTCTAATTGCAAAGTGTTGATAATATTCAATTTAGCATGATTTTTTTGTGCCAAATGTATTATTTTCAAACGTTGTTGGGTGAGTCGATTGATCATAAAAACAAAACTTCATTCAACATTTCATGTTTCCTATAGATTACTTTTTATAACGCCCCTCACGTGGCGTTGAAGTTCTGCTCTCTGAACATTCAGCTTAGTTTGTCTCGTGAATCTTGGCTTTACTGCCAGAGGGCCGCTGGGTGTTGAACCGAAATTGCAAAACTTTGTACTTCTGCTTCACTGAAGAGACAAATCAAATATTTATAAGATGACCTTCATGGCTTGCAAGTTATTTACCAAATCAGAAGTTTGAGCTGTTAGTGTTTCGGATTACATTCAAGATATAACTTATAGTCGTTTCAATGAAATGAGAGTTTGGCTTCGAATGCATAGCTGCCATCGAAAAACTCAAGAAAAACTTGGACTAGAAGCTGTAAAGAGTTTTTACACAGGATAGTTTGGGGGTTGGTAGTATGTGTTCCTGAAAATTATTAGTCGTATTCACTAGTTGAGGCATCAGAATTCACACACACACCAGATCGGTGTGTGTGTGTGTGTGTGTGTGTATTGTGTTCTCTCTCTGTGTGTGTATTGTGTTTTGTGTGTGCGTAAGATAGGAGAGTAATGCAAGGAAGAAAGAGACGGTTTGTTAGGACACAGTTTCGACAACCGCCTGGTATTCATCAGAAAATTCACGCGAAACTATTAATCAAATACCCAGAAAGTAGAATTATTCTCCAGACGGCGTGGCGTCTGACCTCGACCCAGCTTCCCCGCTAGTGCTGAAATTGCACAGGCATTGATTATAGTAAATGAACGTGTCTCTAGCGATTTGTGTGTCAAAAAATCATTTTTTTAACGTTTTATTAATGAAACAGGGCATGGTAATCGTGTATTAATTTCGTCTTAATTGTTTTTGACCTGAACTGTATCAAACTAGTTTTTTAGTAGCAGACACGTTTTTTATTTTTTGTAGCCTTACATATTATTTCTCTTGTTTATTCTCACCTTGTTGAGACGATGGAAATACATTTTACAAAACACGCGTATTAATGTTTTCGCTTCTATGAACCAAGACTTGAGTGTAATGTAATATTTTTGTCGTTGAGGATTCTACACATACAACGCTTGGTTTCTAAAAAAACAGATTTCCTAACGCAAAGTAACTTGATAAAAATTTTATTATAGTGAAATAGTCATATTATAATGTATTAATTGTTCATACTCATTAAAAATAATAATAAAAAGTTAAAGTAAAAATGATAGACTTGCTGTATAAAAATAAAACAATATAATCATAGTAAGAATAATATTACATTAAAGTAATTTAAATTTTATTGTGATATTTTATGGCATATTTACCAATAAGTTTATCATTTTAATAGAGGCAATTAAATGGAAAAGTATATAATTAATATTTTGTCTTAACGAAAGATGGATTACCTTACAATTGAAGTCACCAAGTGTTCATTACTTTTTGTTTGTGCTTTTTCCGGAGAGTTCTACCAGAATCAGTTCTGTAATCTCTCTCTCTCTCTCTCTCTCTCTCTCTCTCTCTCTCTTTCTCTCTTTTGAGCGTTCACAAAGCAAGAGCCGTTGGTGCGCGGATTCAATAAAGCGCATGACGTTTCCATCAAGCGCGCGCCCCCCGGCTCCCCCCTCCAATCGCGCTCCGTGCGGTGGCGGCTGCGGGGCCTCGGGAGGAGCCACTTCATCAGCGGCGGAGTTAGACCTCGCTCACTTGGCATCTCCGGCCTTTTAATGACTTCGCGAGTTAATGTAAATGTGAACCTTAAACGTTGTTGTAGAAATCTCACCCAAGCACTTTCAATAATTAAGTTGCAGCCGGAAAGCGGACGCCTAGCCGAACAGACAAGCTCTTTAAACTCGCATATTTCCTTGAAACTGCTTTAATTGAAAGGTGCTCTCAATACTTCGGAAATTCGCGGAGAATTCTGAGTGGGGAAGGCCGAGTACTCGATGCTTAGAAAAGGCTTAAATTAATTCACACTAAGGAAGGCGTTTATTTCTGCGAATAATGTTTAGGAGGATTCTAAATTACTGAGCCTGAGTTTGCACGAAGCGTTCACATTTAAATAGGTGAAATATGCTTTAGTTTTTAGTCATATTAAAATGTAGATTTCATGTACTTTACTTGCACTTAATGTGATTAAAATTTTGTTGTAATAAGAATTCAAAAATTACATTTGAATTAATTATTTGTAATACTCAAAATTTTGTTGCGATAATTTATAAAATAGTTACAGCTTAACCAAATTTAATAATTACTATATTAATAACTAAGTGAAACGAGCAAAAGTAGTTAAATGTTGTTGAAGGAAAATGTTGATGATGGCTTAATGAATGCAACATCATGCTGGTGAACTCAGACGCGCGGTAATGAACCTTTCGGAAAGGATTCCACTGGCGAAGTTTGCTTCCAAGTACAAGGTGTGCACAGTTATACATCTGCCTGTAGACTCTCAGAGAAGCGAGAAATCTCGCTACCAGAGACGCATTTTATGGTTCAGAGCCTGAATTGCTTTGCGAGGGGCTTATCTTCTCGTATTCATTTTACGTCGATGGCGGACATATTGTTTGAGAAGGCAACGTTTACGCCGCTCCTGGAAGTGCCCAGCTCCTCAATGGCTGGCCTCCTCGCTCTACTCGACTTGCTCTTCTCCACGGTCTGCTTTCGGGGATGAGACACCACACTTCCCGACACACAATCTTTTATAGAATGAAAATACTAATATTTTATCCATTCAATTTCCATACTTCATCTGCTTCTAAGTTATGAAAGATTTGGTAAACGTTCTATTCAGTATAGGACGTTGCTTGTAGTTTGTCGTGTAAAGAAGGTTCAATGGGAAAGAATTGCTTAAATGAAATTTTTGAGCATGTCGTATGTCATTAATCATCATCTTTCCCCTCTGCGAGCCCAAACGAGCAACTAGTGATTCCATAGTCTATTATTACGAAATAGCATCTATTGACCGCTGTGTTTCTAGTGAGAGTGCATGACTATTCGCATAAACAGTAATGAACTATCCAGTAAAGAGCGAATAATTAGTGAAGCCATAAACTCGATAAATAGTTCGGAAAATGTGACCGCCATGGCGCCCACTGACGGAAACACAAACTTTGGAGACAACGTAGAATATGTCAAAGATATCTCGGATCATCATCAACAAAATGCAAATTAAAAACGCCAATTAAAGAGAGGATATGCAAACCAGCCCGACGAACCCATGCAAGTGTAATCGCAAGAGCCTATCGACTGAACCAATCAAATGCGGTACCAGGGACAGCCAGGAGGGCTCTCGCGAGATCATAGTATTTCTCGTAGTGGAAATAATAATTGTAACATTGTACATTTGTGTGGGTTTTTCTGTAGGCATTAGACTTATCAGCAAATTGTAAACAAAAGCACTACTCACTAACTTGTAAACATTGCTAAGGTAATCACACGGTTGATCTCAGTTTTGTACAATGTCCTTGCTATGGAAACATTTTAGGAAGGAAAAGAAATAATCAAAATATCACAACTAAAAAATTTTATACTCCCACTCCTCAGTTCAACTCTACAGACTTTCCAACACTACCTTCAACGAACAAAATACAAAGTTTTACACAGATAACAAATTCCACCAACCAATCCAAAATTCAGCAAAAACGCGTTACCAGCAATGTAATAATCAACACTCAAATATTCATTCTAAGTCTTCAACAATGGTAACTCATGCATCCTAAACATCACGCAGTTTACAATCAATCACATAATTAACGTTACGTTTATTAATGCAAATAATCATGCAGAACATCTTTTTAAAATTTTATTTCTACCAATTCGACATTTATGTCTCTCAGGAGTTTGGACATTACAAATAAATAACTGGCGACTTGATAATCTCAGGAACCTACAGTAGGAATCTTTAACATTTAAATTTTATAAAGTTTATGCTATTAGGAAATATGAAGTTTGTAAATAAGATGTAGAGTACGAGGATAATGTATTGTAAATTAAGAATTTATGGCGCATGAAATATATCGATAGGAAATTTTGATAATATGCTTGGAGGAATATGATATGTTTGCTCTAAATTGAAAGTACATGTCTAATGTAAGTCATATAAGGTGTTGAAAAATTTAAGGCTATGTGAACGAATTAGAAAGTGGATTATATCAGTTTTCAGTTCATTGGAAAGTTGAAAGTTGGAAATATACCAGGGTGCATGAAATATTTTTCGGATGAATTGATTTTGGAGAATTTGTATTTTGTTAATATGGGTTTTGGCAACATTAGACCAGATAGGGCTAGCTCAGGTAAGAGTAGGACAAATAACTGTTGTATATATTAATTTTGCTGAGTGAATGTGCATAGGAGATTTATAGTTAATGGAGAAGTGTAATTTATAAATTTTAGTGTTCGATTTCGGTATAATATTTTGAATATGGGCATTCCATAGAAGTTTAGTGTTTGTGAGGAGTCAAAGATATTTGACAGGTGTGTTGTGTAATATCCAGGATATAGCGTGATTAAGAATTAATATTTCTGAAAATGTTTGGTTTACAGAATGTGAAGATTTTTCATTGACATTTTTCCATGTTAATTATTATTTGCCGTTTAGATATCCAATTTGTATAAATCAAGAGGTCGGATTGTAGTATATTTTTGGCAGTCGTTAAATATTTATGACGAATAAAGAATACAGTCTTTGGCAAATATTTCTTATGACTACATATAAAGTTGGGAATATGAGAGAAATAGGTGTTAAAAAGAAGAGGGTTTAGACAGGACACCTCAGTCACGCCCGCGTTAACTGAAAATAGTTGAGGAATGATGGAATTCATTTTCACCCAAAAAGTGTGATCAGAAAGATTGAGAACATCTAGTATTTAATTGACTCGCCATTAAGTAACTACTTCAATATTCGAAGTTGAAATGGCACTACCAATACAAAATACAAATTAGATAAATTTCTACAAGACGATATTATTGATATAATATGCATTACAGATCGCATGTTAACTGAGAATCACTTTTTGTTTTACAAACTCTTTACAGTAGATAGACAAAACTCTAATGGAGGCTAAGTAATATTAATAAAATGCAACATACCACTTCGCCAAGTTACACTACCACACAGGCCAGACCTCCAAACAATGTCTGCCAAATCTATCCTTTATGGATGGTGATCTAGATTCGACTACCAATCCTGTTAAATTATTTAATACAAAAAAGAACTTGAATATCAAAGCTCTAGTTTTTTTCATCATGTTAAACAGTTTGTTGTCAAATGTCTGAGCTTAGTTAAGGTATTTTACCTGTTTGAAATGGAACGATCGAACACCATCTCAAGAGCATTAACTCCCTTGTGATTTTTTTCACATCTGCCGATTTATCACTCAATAAAACTCGGTAATGTAAGAATGTACACTGAAGAACTTGTAGGGTTATTTGCAAATATAAGGAGAATTTGGAATAAGGTATTAACAGCATATAACAGCAAATTTTTTATATTTTGTGTTAAGCCTAAAATATTATCTCATGAACCCTTATGCTGTTTTGCTAGTTATAAAAGAAAAAGTTTTTTATTAAAATACAAAATATGTTCCAATACCGTACATTTGTATTAAAATTAATAGAAAGCCAGTTGCGTGTATTTTGATAACCAATGCCTGTCTTCAGAAACAATTTAATGGACCTTTCAATGCAAGAAAGTAGATATGAAATGCGAAATGTGAAGCAAAATAGAATTTGGAAAGCTCTCATTGTTTTCTTCATTTTTGAGATTAGAGCAAAGCATGCTTTTAAGAGAAAGTGCAAGTCTCATTTTTGTTGAATTCTCTCTTTATTCAAAAAATACAAACATTACACAATGCGAGGAAGTATGTGCAGTTGTAGCACTTCTAGTTTCTTGTTTTATTGCATTAAAAAAACTATGTATTGGCAAAAAAGTGACGCATCATTGCCAACTCATCATAATGGCTGCAGTCGAGGCGAGAGGCAAATGAATCAGAGGGAGTTGCTGAGCCAACACTGCGCGAATTGCGCAACGGGCGCTTGGAGCGAGAAAAGTGCGTTGGCTGCCGAATCTGCTTTCGCCCGGCTGCCCCGCGCGCTAGCCGCCAACCGCCCCGCCCCCGCG